>JAMQGT020012826.1:0-103737 GCA_024447675.2 Pterophyllum scalare | reverse complement strand
TATGTTTATGTACCTCGTTCAGTTACATATACTGAGGAATGTGGAAGGCCAGAATCAATCGAAAGCTTATGTGCATGCAAGCAAGTCCCAGCTATTAACAGCCTTTGCTCACTAGACTCTGTCTTTTGAAGTGTCACTTTGTGTATTAAATTTTATAACTAATTAAGCTACTTGCAGGGTTACACTTTTTCTTCATGTAGTGATTGAAATCTGTATTCAACTGATCTATTCAGCTATCTCTTTCTCCCAGTTGTGCTTTTCGTTCAGATCTCTCTCTCTCTCTCTCTCTCTCTCTCTCTCTCTCTCTCTCTCTCTCTCTCTCTCTTTCTCTCTCTGTGTGTGTGTGTGTGTGTGTGTGTGTGTGTGTGTGTGTGTGTGTGTGTGTGTTACAGCATGGTGAAAAAGGGGAACTCTCCTGCCCATGCTATTCCACAGTACAAACACTGTGTGGAAGACAGTATTTAAATACACACTCTCTTAGCCTGCCCCCTACTGTTGCCCAGACCTACTTTCAAACACACATGCATGCATTCACACACACTCTGGGGAAAATAGACCACTAAAACACTCAGTAGATGAACTGAACTAGACTGGAACTGAGCTGTGACTTAAATGAGTGTCAGTTGATTTTTCTCAGCCCACTTTTCCCAGTTTAAACACAGTCAGGCAGTCTGGAGATAGATGTTGGGCAGAGGACTTTGTGGATCATACTGCCTCTTCAGGTTGACAATGGTATTGCTCACTGCCTGCCCTTTGCTCTCATTAGCATATGAACAGGTCAACAAATAATGCTATAATTCACTTAGCTGCCTTTCTTCTGAATGAGCATCTACTTCAGCTGTCAGATGAGGCTAAAAAGCATTTTTGGATTAATTTATTCATTGAACCTGAGATTTTTACAACTTATATTTTATTTGATGTCTTTTCCTTAGCTTTTGTCAAAAACCTAACCTTTTTCTGTTAACTAGAGGACAACACTAGGACTAACAGCATGTTTCTGCATCCTCCCTCACATAACTCTCACAAAGTGTAGGAGTTTCAAAAGTTTTGAGCTGATCATTTCTTAATTCAGTAGATGTTCACCAAATTAATTAAATGTGCTCATTCTTTAAGTGTCAGTGGTTTGTTCTGAAATTGACAACAATACTTCTGTCAGTGTATAAATCCTCCCCACCCGACTCAATATTTTGCTGTTGTTGTTCTCAAGTTGACCAGTTGGTGTCCTCCTCCGCCCATTTCAACACTGACAGCCCTTTTCCCATGGCAGGAGTTTGAACTGCCTTTCTCTGGATTCAGTGACATTTTATAGTTGACACACTTTGGACATTGGGCACTTAGACATCATATGAAGGTATCCAGTGATTTAACATTGAAACCATGTGGATTCCAGTTATCTTGAATGAATCATAACTGATTTGAGGCAATCACTATATTACCTCATCAGTAATGTGACAGCTTCCCTTGATGTATTCTATATAATGCCTAAATGTTGAACATATGTATTTGTGTATCTACACCAGACTATTATTAATGTTCTTTTTACATATTATGAAATGTGTATTATAAATATAGTCATAATTAATCTTTTCTTTTCTGTTTCTTTTTAGGTGCCGAGGAAAGTTAAGAGCAGTCCGTCCTGGAGCCTCTCCTCTCTGACCTTACAGATCGCCCCTCCCCCCGCCACCCAGTTTTTGCCATCTTGTACCTCCTGCTTCACACCTGAAGACACCTATAGGAAGAACTGCACGGGTCATCAGTCCCCCCACTGACCAGGATGATCACCTCAGAGCTCCCTGTCCTACAGTGAGTGACCCACATGTAATTGTTTTATGAAGGGCCTGATAAACCCGACATAAAGTATTAGTGTTTATATCTGGTCAATTTATCCATCCGTTACCAACACTCATCCAGGACCAGGTGGATTTAATAGAATGCATGCTTAATTGATTTAGATGGTTTAGACTACATGGCCAAGAAGCAAATGATAAATTCTTTTACAGTCCAAATTTGATCATCTTTGGCCTTAAAGGTCTATATGTATGTGTTTTGAGGATCGCTTTTTGTCATTTAATTTGAATAATGAATAAAATCATTAAATATGAATGAATCATATACTTTTTTTTTTTCTTTTTTTTTTGCTCTTTCAGGGACTCATCCAATGAGTCTGGGGCAGCAGACACTGTGGGAATAAGTATGAGCATAAGTGAGATGGAAGATCCAGACATGAAAGGCAAGAAGAAGAGAGGGAGGCCTGGCAAACAACCACCGGTATCAGTGCTTGTTAAGAAAGGCGAAACTAGTTGGAAAAAATCTGCTTAACAGACTGTGCATGTATCTGTTTGTGTGTGTGTGGTTGCTTTGGAATGTGTGATGGAACGTGTAGGACCAAGCTGTTATATTTCCTTCTGTGTACGTGTTTGTGGATGAGTGTACATGCAAAGCTTTCTTTACAAACTTCCTAATTGACATTTCCCTGACTACAGACATCCAATAAGAAACCACGGAAGTCACCGACAGACAAGACTGTGGGTGTGGCCAGAGGGCGAGGGAAAGCCAACGGTGTGGCTCAACATAATGGAGATGGCGGAGACCCAGTCACTCTCTTTGAAGTGGTCAAACTGGGCAAGAGTGCCATGCAGGTGGGTGAACATAGCTTTGATTTCATTTTTAGAAGTTTCTCCAGCGTTTAAATACCAATATAAATTAACACAGTTTTCTGCATACAGTCAGTGGTGGATGAGTGGATTGAGTCATATAAACAGGACAGAGACTTGGCGCTGCTAGACCTTATCAATTTTTTCATCCAGTGCTCAGGTTGCAAAGGTAAGCTGCCTTTTACTTAAATCTGTCAGCCTGTGCGTATGTATTATATGACACATATACTAAATTAATTTTGTTGGTCTCTAATCAGGCACCGTGAGGATTGAGATGTTTAGGAACATGCAGAATGCAGAGATTATCCGTAAGATGACCGAGGAGTTTGATGAGGTAATTATCTGCTAACAAAAAAAAAGCAGAAATAGACATCATTTAAATAGTTGCAAACATGCATTCCTTTATTATTTATTTATGCACTGATTTCGCCCCCTGTTGAAGATTTGTGGACAGTTTGAGCTCTTCTGGTTATACGAGGGAAAACTACATATTTGACCATTTCTAACTGGCAGCTCATATCAGTTTACTGTCATATAATTTTTCAGTTATATACTGTTATTTAAAGTCTGAAACAAACAAATAGAGAAAAAAGCTGCAGTAACTCCAATCTGTCTGTTTTTGTCAACAGGACAGTGGGGATTATCCTCTCACCATGCCAGGACCTATGTGGAAAAAGTTCCGCTACAATTTCTGCGAGTTTATCAGCGTTTTGATCCGTCAGTGTCAGTACAGCATCATCTATGACGAGTACATGATGGACACTGTGATCTCCCTCCTCACTGGACTCTCTGACTCTCAAGTGCGGGCCTTCAGGCACACGTCCACATTAGCAGGTAATAACATAATATTTGTTTGAACCTGAAACTGTAATTACACAGTAGTTACACAGGTTAACACAAGTAATATTATAGTGGCAAGATAGCATCTTAAATGTGTCAGATAATAGTAGTAAATACATTTGTTTAGCACTGATAAAAAGAAGCTCAAAGTCATCATAGAGGCAGGAAAACAACTAATAATGTGCTGCTTCCATGACTATTTTATGTGTTGTAATAACAGTGATTTATTAACTTTCTGCTGAACTTGTGCACACTTTTTTTTTTTTAAGTAGATTGAAAATATATTTTCCTAAGAGGGAAATGTCTAAAGCTTTTGAATGCTGTTGTGTCTGCACAGCAATGAAGCTGATGACAGCACTGGTAAATGTAGCGCTGAACCTGAGCATTCACCAGGACAACACCCAGAGACAATACGAGGCTGAGAGGAACAAAATAGCTGGCAAACGTGCCAACGAGAAGCTGGAACTGCTGCTACAGAAGAGGAAGGAGGTGAGTTTGTGTTTGATATGACTTCTTACTTATTGCTGGTTGAACAGAAGTTCCTTTCCAAGTGTCTCAAATGGTCATAGATGATTGTGGTACTACTTAACTGTATATCAGAATGTTTGAAAATGTCCTTTTCAGTTTCAGCATTGTTTGTAACTTTGAGTTTTTCTTTTACAGCTTCAGGAAAACCAAGATGAAATAGAGAACATGATGAATTCCATCTTCAAGGGCATCTTTGTGCATCGCTACAGGTACACTCTCTAAATGTGACCTTGCTTTACTGGTGATGATTTAAGAATAATAATTCAAATATTTTTTGTGATTGTGTTCTTCTTAACTCCTAGGGATGCGATCGCTGAGATTCGAGCCATCTGTATTGAGGAAATTGGAGTGTGGATGAAGATGTACAGCGATGCATTTCTTAATGATAGTTACCTAAAATATGTTGGTTGGACACTACACGACAGAGTAAGAACACTATTACACAAATACTTGAGTTTTTCTTCAATCGTTGTCTGATATTTGTGTATACCAATATGGAATTGATGTAAGGACCTGAACAATATTTGCATAAATACAGAATGGTAGAACTTCAGCCCACCGCAGCAGGATGTTACTTAAGATGTTTGCCTAGCTTGAACATTTTTTTTTCCCCAGCAAGGAGAGGTGCGTCTGAAGTGCCTGAAGGCTCTGCAGAACCTGTACACAAACCGAGAACTATTCCCCAAACTAGAGCTTTTCACTAATCGCTTCAAGGTAACACCAGCGATGAGAACTCAAAGTGCTTTCATAAAACTCAACAGCAGGAATGAGCAGTGTTTGGATTTTTTTTAGTTTTCTGAATTCTGTTTTGTTTCTCCTTATTTATTCTAGTTCTCTGCAGTTGTTTCTCTGCTCAACTTTATCTGTTTTGGCAGGACCGAATAGTATCAATGACACTGGATAAGGAGTACGACGTGGCTGTAGAGGCCATTAGATTGGTCACACTTATCCTGCAGTGAGTAGCTTTAATCTTTTTCTACTTTTTTTGCATGCCCACATATGAAATTTGTGACAGGCCTTGTATTACAGTGTTGTCAGCAATGTTCACAATGGCCATTAAAGATAAAGATTCTGTTTCCCTTTTATTTATAATAAATTTTGTTCATTGTTTTCAACCCTTGGGTGTTTTCATTTATTTGCAGTGTTTAATCTTGTTCTCACAACTCGCTCCGGTTGATTTAACCTTGTTAAACCTGAGTGCAAATTGTCTGCTGCAGGGGCAGTGAAGATGCTTTGTCCAATGAGGACTGTGAGAATGTGTACCACCTGGTGTACTCTGCTCACCGTCCAGTGGCTGTTGCTGCTGGGGAGTTTCTTCACAGAAAGTGAGTCTAATTAGGACGTCATTTTCATTTAGCTTGAAGCACATTTGGCTTGAAAATGTGTCTGTATTATAGAAGTCACTTTTCAATCCATGATGATGTATCCATATTATTTCACTTAAGGTTTAGTAACAATGTTAGTTTTCCATTTATACAACACGTATTCTGTCTGTTTCTCATTCGCTGTCAGATTATTCAGTCGCCATGACCCACAGGCAGAAGAGGCGTTGGCTAAACGCAGAGGGAGGAGCAGTCCCAATGGGAATCTCATCCGTATGCTGGTACTCTTCTTTTTGGAGAGTGAGGTAACACTTTTAATAACATTTTATAAGCATACTGTATGTTTTAGATGTTAGGCACACAATCGGGCCTTCTATGTAGTAAACAGTAAAGCTTGCACATCTGCGTGGTTGGAAACCCTGTAAATATTAGTATATTAAAGTTACAATAACTTATCATGCTGCACCTGTCCAGGTTGACAGAGTGAGTAAATGACTCACTTTGGTGATACCGTTTTATTTGTTGTCTGTTAAATGAAGCACTTTTGAACTAAAGCCTTTCTCCATCTGTGCTGTAGTTCCAGAATGATTGCTGCAGATTTTTCACAGTACTTCTTAAACCTTCGTGTACCTTCAAGTGTCTTTCGATGTGTTTTTGTATGTAGCTCCATGAGCATGCAGCTTACCTTGTCGACTCTCTGTGGGAAAGTTCTCAAGAGCTGCTGAAAGACTGGGAGTGTATGACTGAACTGCTGCTGGAGGAGCCTGTACAGGGAGAAGAAAGTAAGGCACACTATTACACACTGATCTTATTCCCTTTGGGAGAAGTTAAATAACATCAAATACAACCACTGAGAGCCAGCGAGATGAAATTATGTAATAAAATCTTGTTCTCTGAAACTCTCCTCTCTCTTAATCCTTTTCTCTGTTTCCAACCTTTGCTGTCACTCGTCTTCCCTTTTGTTTCCACCTTTGTTTCTTTCTGTGTCTCTGTCTTCCTCTCTCCCTTGCTCAAACTTCTTCTGTTTTTCCCTGTAGTGTTGTCCGACAGGCAGGAGAGTGCGCTCATAGAGCTGATGGTGTGCACCATCCGACAGGCAGCAGAGGCACACCCGCCTGTTGGCAGAGGCACTGGCAAACGGGTGTGTGAAATATACACATATGCAGTAAACACAGCATTCACTTTGAATTGTTGGAGTTGAGAAGGAGGTGAAATCTTTACAGAAAAGAGGACAGAACAGGTGAAGATACAGTCATGA
This sequence comes from Pterophyllum scalare, assembly GCA_024447675.2. Taxonomy (NCBI): domain Eukaryota; kingdom Metazoa; phylum Chordata; class Actinopteri; order Cichliformes; family Cichlidae; genus Pterophyllum; species Pterophyllum scalare. The sequence goes on along the minus strand of JAMQGT020012826.1, from coordinate 97,135 downwards.
AAGGCTCAATGCACCCTTATTGCTTCTATAGGAATTAAGAGGGAGAGTAGCAGCCAGGCGCTAATAATTAGATGCAGCAATTGTGAGGACCTTTATAAAAGCAGAAGTTTTGACAGTTGGCACATTTGACAAAAAGCATTTTACAGGCTAGTATTCTAGAGGCAAATGTGAAGCCATCTATCTGGGAGGTAAAGCTTGGCCCAAATTTGGTCATGCAACAAGACAATGATCTCAAGCACAGCAGAACAAATCTACAACAAAATGGCTGAAAAAGAAAAGAATCAAGGTGTTGCAGTGGCCCAAAGTCCCAGACCTCAACCTGATTGAAATGCTGTGGCGAAACCTTAAAAGACCTTTGCATAAATAAATGCCCACAAACTTCAATGAACTGAACATAGATTTTAAAGAAGAGTGGGCCAAAATTCCTCCACTACAGTGTGAGAGGCTGATAAAAGTCTCAGGTAACAGTTGGTTCCATGAGCTGTTGAATCATAAGGTGTATTTAGTTTTTCACAGGACTGTATTATGTGATTATGTGCATATATCTCTAAAATTCCAGCAAGCATGTATTTTAGCAAGACACGGTCTTCTTGAATATGTTATGGGTAAAAGACAGAAGTAGTAGTAACTTTTCTGGTCATGTTAAGAGAGGCAAAAACAATCCAGTTTTTGTTCCCAATGAAAGAATCTGTGTTTTTTTTTTGGTTTTTTTTTTTTGTTCAGGTGCTGACAGCAAAGGAGAGGAAGACCCAGATAGATGATAAGAACAAACTGACAGAGCACTTCATCATGGCTTTGCCCATGCTGTTGTCCAAGGTAAGGCTTTTCTTAGCCTGCCCAGGGCTGTCAAGGGAGAAACCAGTGATAAATGACTTGGCTAGAAGACTGATCAGTTTGTCAAAATAAATGATCTGCTTGTGTACTTGTGAGAATTGCTACTGAGTATTTTACCCCCTCGACCCCTCAAGTCTGCAGGCTGTATATGTAAAATGTGACTCACCATTTTACTGAGAAACCAAAGCAAACCATCACATGCTGATTGATTGGTCTTTCTTTCTCTTTTGTCCTTCTGTACTACTTCTGTAACTTTTTTCCTGTACACTATGATTTTATGTTGGCTTTATTTAATTTTAATTTCTCCATCACTTTGCCCGAAGTACCAGGCAGACTCGGAGAAGGTAGCCAATCTGCTGCAAATCCCCCAGTTCTTTGACCTGGATGTGTACAGCGCTGGGCGCATGGAAAAGCACTTGGACGCCTTATTAAAGCAGATCCGTCTGGTTGTGGAGAAGCACATAGAGACAGATGTGCTTGAGGCCTGCAGCAAGACATACAGCATCCTCTGCTCTGAAGAGTACACCATCATGAACCGTGTGGACATCGCCCGATCACAGCTTATTGATGAGATGACCGATCGATTTGCGCACTCAGTTGAAGAGCTGCTGCAAGAGGTATCACAGGCAAAGTAGCTGGCTGGGTAGACTATTAGAAATTGTGGCATCTTTGCTTCCCAGTAGTTGAAGTTCATACTATATAACCAGAGTCTCTGGTTTGATTCAAATCAGGTACCTTGCACCTATGTGAGTCTTGCATACTAACAGATGTTTGTTATTTCAGGCTGAGGAAGCAGATGATGACGATATCTACAATGTGTTGTCTACACTCAAGCGACTCACAGCTTTCCACAAGTATGATCTGCAGCTTGTTTAGAGATGAAACTGCTTGGTTTTATTGTTGATTAATCTGTTTATTTTAGCCAGAAAATATCAATTGTATCAATTGAAGAAAAGCAGTAAATTCTAACTGTAAATCCATAGCTAGCCACTGTGTTTACATTTTCTGCTCTGAAGGGTACTCTGTTATTCATTCGTCAGAACTGTATTGGAAGAAATCTTTCACCAAATAAATGTGATAATTTCAGGGTGTGCTCTTCTCTTGTTTTCTGTTTCAGTGCCCATGATTTGACACGATGGGATTTATTTGGGAATTGCTACCGGCTGCTGAAGGCGGGCATCGAGCAGGGCTCCATGCCAGAGCAGATAGCTGTCCAGGCCCTGCAGTGCTCCCACTACTCCATCCTGTGGCAGCTGGTCAAGATCACAGAGGGGGTTCCCAGCAAGGTGCTCAACTGGCCTCGCAAACAGAGCTTTAACACAGCACACTCGGAGCTCAGTTTTCTTGTTGGTCAGGGGCTCAGAGTGAATACTGCCATGTCTGAGCATCAGTGGTCCAGAGGGATTGGAGATTATCTGTATTTCTGAAGAACAGCTTGGTGTAGAAATCCATCTCGCTATCAGGCAGCCCTAGTTTCAGGACTCAGCCTGAGTCTGTCTCATTTTAAACTTTAAACAAAGGCTTCAGATCCCTTTACAGGATATAACTTATTGGTAGCATTTTTAAAAAACATTGTTAAATGTATTTACTATCAAAAGTGTTGCTAAATTATTATTCATTCTGTTCCTTTATTTATGCTGTCAGCATTGCGAAGACAACTAGTTTGACACAGCTGTTCAGTAATGACTTTTACTTAAGTGCTCATTATTTTTGGCTAATTATCGGCATGTATGTGTGTTCAGGATGACCTGGTGGCTCTCAGGCGAGTGGTCAAGTCTTTCCTGGCTGTGTGCCAGCAGTGCTTGTCCAATGTCAACACACCGGTTAAAGAACAGGTAACAGATGTTACTGTGCAGTGAGTAACAGAATACTCTTTGGTTGACTGATATGATGCAAGCCTGATTTGAGGAAAAATGAAATATATATTGGTTCATGTAGAGAATTCATGTTTTCTGTTATCACTACAAATCTTTCTTTAGTTTGGCTTTAAAATGATCACTTTTGTGTCAAATCGTGACAACGTTGTTGCATCTTGTTTAGGCATTCATGCTTCTCTGTGACCTGCTGATGATCTTCAGTCACCAGCTGATTTCTGGTGGCAGAGAGGGCCTCCAGCCCCTGGTGTTTAACCCAGACAGCACCCTGCAGAATGAGCTGCTAAACTTCGTCTTAGACCATGTTTTCATTGACCAGGATGATGAGAGCCAGAGCATGGGTGAGAGAAAAGTTAGACTGGATCATGTTATGGCCTGTTTTAGAGCCAAGAGTTTTTCTTTAAGAATTGCTGAAGGTTGAGAGAGTAAATAAAAAACATGTGGAGGTAGAGAGCTTTTGACATCTTTGTCCATTACTGTCTTTGTGCCTGTAGAGGGAGATGAGGAGGACGAGGCCAATAAGATCGAGGCTCTCCACAAGAGAAGAAACCTTCTAGCAGCTTTCTGTAAACTCATCATCTAACGACATTGTAGACATGCCTGCTGCTGCCGACATATTCAAACACTATATGAAGGTGTGTGGGGTCTTCTGTAACTGATACAAAACTGGACATTACCAGCAATATACATACTGAAAAAGTATGCATAAATATAGCCAGTAGAGTAATTTCAGTACCAACAGTAACGTTAGTCCTCTATGACAGTGTTGGGTTAGGTCAGGTATTTTAGGTTTGTGATATTAATGTAACTGCTTCTGAGACTACAGTATAGCTAATTTATCATGAAGAAAACAGATGGGTGTGAGAAAGAAAAGACAGTTTTTAATCATTCTAAGTTTAGCTTTGACTGAAATTTGTGTGTGATGTGAGATTTGGTGTGTTATTCAGTGTTTAATTTAACACTTTCCTTTCTCTGCCTCAGTATTATAATGACTATGGTGACATCATCAAGGAGACTCTCAGTAAAACCAGACAGACCGACAAAATCCTCTGTGCCAAGACACTCATCCTCAGTCTGCAGCAGGTTAGAGGGTTGTGGTGCTACTGTCACAGCTTCCTGTCTTGTACTTTTTAAGTTATGAGTGCTCTCCTGGACACACCCACTAACACCTATGTGCTCCCATGTGTGTGTGTGTGTGTGTGTTGCAGCTGTTCAATGAGCTGCTGCAGGATCAGGGTCCCAACCTGGACCGAACGTCTTCTCATGTGAGTGGCATCAAGGAGCTGGCCCGACGCTTTGCCCTCACCTTTGGCCTGGATCAGATCAAGACCAGAGAGGCTGTTGCCACACTACACAAGTAAGATTATTAGCATGGTGGCGTCTCTAAAACCTAGTTTATTGCTCTATATTAAGTATCTATATTAAAATGTCAATAATTGGTGCAGTATTTTTGATTATTCTTGCATGTTGAGGATGTTTAATGTGATTTTTTTGGACAAGTTATTGAAGATTGAGAACAAATGTGAAATAAACCTTTACAGGCCAATTTCAGAAATATGTAGTACAGCCAATCAGTTTAGATTTAAATTGCCTGAGCTGTTTTAATGCTGAGGTAGTCTAAAGCAGACATTAGTGAGACTGATATAAATGGAAAAGTACATTTTAAAAAATGAAATAAAATCTACTAATTAATAATGATAGGCTGAGATTGTCTTTATTGCATACAGCTGCTTGAAGTTGTTCTCTTTATGTCACTATTTCTGTTTTTCTCTCTTCTCCATTCTCTTCTCCATTGTATCAGGGATGGAATAGAGTTTGCATTTAAGTACCAGAATCCTCGAGGACCAGAGTTTCCTCCTATAAACTTGGCCTTCCTGGAGGTCCTGAGTGAATTCTCCTCAAAATTAATCCGCCAGGACAAAAAGACAGTGTAAGTACTCCTATGCAGTTTTTTTTTTTTTTTATTAGCTAATACTCCAGTTTATATATAGCTACTTTTGGCTGCTCCCTTATTCACAAAGGTTCTCCGCAGCAGGTAAATCCACATGTTTGATTTGGCAGAGTTTCTGCCCTTTCTGATGCAACCCTAAAGGGATTTATGTCTCCTCCTGGACAGACTGCTACACTATAAAGCCACTAATACTCCAGCTTATTTTATTATTTTAAAAACAATGGTAATAGCGCTATAAAATGCTGCATATGTCCACAGCCACTCATACCTGGAGAAGTTCATGTCAGAGTCAATGTCAGAGCGCCGGGAGGATGTGTGGCTGCCACTGATTTCCTACAGAAACAGCCTGCTGACAGGAGGAGATGAGGACCATATGTCTGTTACGTCGGGCTCCAGCAGCAAGACCGGCTCAGTCCGCAGCAAGAAGGGGCGACCGCCGCTCCACAAGAAACGTATTGAGGGTGAGCAGATATAAAGAATTACCTGAGGGTTTTTTGTTTGTTTTGGTTTTTCTGGGTTGGCCTGACTGAACTGTTATCTGTTACAGAAAAAGAGATGCATTCACAGTTATTTAATCATGCTGTTGAAACAGAACTTACTCTTTGGTCCTTTTTCAGAGGAGAGTAGCGTGGAGGGCTCGTGGATGATGCGTAATGACACCCTACAGACACCGGGGGCACTTCAGACTCCTCAGCTCACCTCAACAGTCCTCAGAGAGAACAGACCAGCAGAACACATGCCTGACCCAGACTCAGAGCCCGGATCAGAGAACGACTACGTACACAAGTGGGTTCATGCACATGCTGTCCATAAGTCCATATATGTACGCTGCACAGCCACATAAAAATGCCCAGTTTTTAAATTTAAAAGATAGCAGCAGAGTCCGCCGGGATCTTTTATGATTTCGTGCATACTGAACTAACTGACGTGTGTCTCTGTCTGTCTTCAGTCCTCAGATGCAGATGTCGTGGCTCGGCCAACAGAAGATGGAGGAGGTGAACAGGAAGGACCGAACGGGCATGAACTACATCAAGTCTCGCAGCAATCAGGGTGTCCGGCAGACTGTGTAAGTGTGTTTCACTTGTAAACCTAAAGCATAATGTGAAGGCAAACTTTTGTGCACCCTAAACGACACAATAACCAAGGGATGATAAACTGGCATTCCCTTTCAGGCGTGGGCTGATGGAGGATGACGCAGAGCCGATCTTTGAGGATGTAATGATGTCATCGCGGGGCCAGCTGGAGGACATGAACGAGGAGTTTGAAGACACCATGGTGATCGACCTGGTCAGTTATAAACTGCGAATTCAGTTCATGCCACATTTACAACTATTGTTTTCTGATGTTCTTTTTAATTCTGGGTCACACCTGGCTTTTTATGAACCATTCTACCTTTTACAGCCACCTTCAAGGAACAGACGTGAAAGAGCGGAATTAAGACCGGACTTCTTTGATTCTGCAGCAATGATTGAAGACGAGTCGGTAAGTGAAGGTTTGCCAACTTGTGCTTTGTGTATAAAAGAAAACTGAACAAAATAATGCAGTAATATGTTAGAATAAAGGTAATAAAGAAGCAGAGGCGACATTAATCATTCATGAGCACAGAAAGACCAATTTAAAGAAGTAATTTCTCTGACATTACACTGGTCAACAAATTTTCAAAAGTTGTCAGCTTCACAGATAAAAAGTGATTTTTCTTCAATTAAAATAGCTGATTGGCTACTGTTTCCAAGATATATAATTTTTTATATTTTACACCCATGTAGATGGTTTAGATATGTTTTAATGATACATTATAAGCTTATATCCTATAATATTTTATCTTTATTTATTATTTAAAAGTCAGATAAAGGTCTGTATAGAGATTAAATATAAAACTTATTACTTGTAGGATATTTTAGTTTGCTTTAAAAATATGTACCATTACTTTGCAGCATAATATTTAATTTCCTGCTTCTAACATCAAATCAAAGGCCAGAGTAGAGGTCAAAAGGTCAAATAGATCCATTTCATCATTCAGCCCAATTTGATCAAAATTGGATGAATAGTTTAGTTGCACCTACCCACATTAGGGCCGTTTTTGCCACAATTCTTACTTGAAAATGTATTTTAGCCATTTCTCATTTCAATTAAGAGCTTTTGGTCTTAGAACTGACCTAGCAGTACATTATGAAAACAGCAGGTGGAAAAAGGCCTGGAGATGTGGAGGTATGCTCTGGAGAGAAGAGGAATGAAAGTCAGTAGAAGCAAGACAGAATACACGTGTGAACGAGAGGGAGGCAGGTATAAAAATACAGGAGGCCGAGATGGTGGTGGGAGAGCTGAAGGTGTAAGTTTTGGGAGTGACTTGGATGTACAAGATCAGAAATGAGTACATCAGAGAGACAGATGAGGTTGAGCAGTTTGGAGGCAAGTCTGAGGTGGTTTGGACATGTGCAGAGAAGAGAGAGTGAATATATTGGACAAAGAATGTTGAAGATGGAGCTGCCAGGCAGGAGGAAAAGAGGAAGACTTCAGGGAAGATTCATGGATGTAGTGAAGGAGGACATGCAGAGGGCTGGTGCGATAGAGAAGGATACTAGGGACAGGATGAGATGAAGGCAGATGGTCTGCTGTGGTGACCCCTGAAGGGAGCAGCCGCATAAAAAGATATTAACTGAACTTTAGATTAAATTTTATTAATCCCTCTAGGAACATTCTGTCAGGGAAAAATGCAACAGTAGTCAAAAATAAACAAACAAATGAATAAATAAATAATAAACAAAGATGCAAGGAAACAAAGACAAAAGGTAGATATTCTGTTACACACACACACACACACATTCACCTCAGTGGTAAAAGAAGAAACACTAACACTTTTTTATGGAGAGGATGTAAATTTTTTGGAGTTTGTGACTTTCTCTCTCCTCTTCATTGTTCCAGGGATTCAGCATGCCTATGTTCTGATCTGGAAACTGGAACTGATCCTGAGATCAGGATCCTAATCAGGAGTAAACAGAAGAGGAAGGTTTTGGAACATCTAGCCCAGATCACCTGCCAATCAGACTCATAAGACGAAGAAAAAAAATCATTGTTGAAGTACTTTTCTTTCTCTCTAAGACATGATGGAAGGATGTTTTTCAAGTGGATCTTCTGACGGCTCCCAAAACTGCAGGATCTCACCTGGAGGCAAGGATCCGCCCTCTTCTGTCAGGCGGATCGGAGGATCCACAGTCTAGTCTGAACTATTCAAGAGCTTTGTCCTGCTTGTATTCTTCCTCCTCTTCCTCTTCAGCCTGTTGGTTTAGCTCTTGTTAGCAGTACTTCTGACGGCGCCCTGGCTGCACAATCATGCAGCCAGCCGGCGAGTACTCGCAGTTTTTACAGCACCCGTTACACACACGTACAGTTGTTTGATTCGGCTCCCGGTCAGCAGCGTGACACTCTGTACAGTCGCCCCCTTCTTTTGGTGTTGCACTTCAGTCCATCTTAAATCCAACTAAATGTTCTATATCTTTGCTCTTAATACCACCCACTGACCCGTCTCCTCTCTCTGCCATCTCTGAGTCGTCGTATGTGTTGGTGCTGATGTGTGATAATGCGTGTGAAGTGTTGGTGGTGACAGTGGTTAAATAGTGGCACATGCACACAGAGGTCAACAGCTGTACATCGACCTGGAGGACGTGATGCAGCTGTCGTGTGCATGTGGTGTCAAAGCAAAGAGAGTGGTGTTATTTAACGGCAAAAATGCACATCTGACGGACCGCGGAGAGAACCCCAACCTTCTCAAATCTTCTGCACACACCCTTCCCCTCCCAAATAACGGCTTTTTGAACTAATTAAAAAAAAAAGTTTAAAAAAAAAAGACAAACATATTTTCAATTCTGTAGCTTTAGTACTAAAGTTTTAAATCAAGTGTGTTTTTGTTTTTGTCTGATGTTTGTACAGCTTTTTCTTGAATATGTATCTTGTTTGTTGCCAAATTGTGGCCTACATACTTAAAGTATATTATAGACCCCCCCCCCACACACACACCTGTGAGTCATATCCAACGGTTACCAATGAATACCAGCTTCCACACACTGTAGGTCTGATTGTAATCATTTCACAGTTCAGTATTACGGCAGATTATCTCTTCAGTTTGTTCAGTTTACAGGTGAAAAATGTTTCTCTACCTGCAGTCAGTGTTACAGGATTTAGAAGATGGAAGATTTGTTGTTCATATCCAGTGCAGTGATGGATCTTTATGTCTGACAGATTTGTTTGAATGTGTTCAGCCATGCCTTTTATTCCCCATCTGTTGGTTCAATATTTACAACCTTTATTCACTGGCTGGTTTGAGTCCTGTAAATATCAGACAATTGGATCTTTTCTGCAGTGCAGTTGACATAATTTGCCCCAAAATACTCTAGAAGCCTGTTTTGTTTTGTTTTTTTCTGTGAACTTAAATTCTTTTTAATAAAATAAAATCTGTAATCGATTTATGGACTAGTGTTTGTTGATCAACTCATTCTTGACATAAAACAGCAGGTATATAATCTTAACACCATAATATGAATGTTTGGGGTGTTTTTTTGGTATTTTAGCCATTTGTTAGTGCCCCGGTTTTATAGCTATATAATAGGAGTACCTCTGAATATACACAGACTAGCCAAAGGTATATTATATAGACAGAGGTCTTAGGCCACTTACACATGAACTTTTTGCCCAGTCACCCAGAAGAGCATTTGTGAGATCTCAGATGTTAACATGTCCTGGTTCACAGTATCCATTCTAGTTCGAATTAAAGGTGTTTGATGGGGTTGAGGTCAGGGCTCTGTGCAGGCCAGTTATGTTCTTCCATACCAGATTCATCCAAATTAGACCTTAATGAATCTTGCTTTGTGCAGTGGGGCACAGTCACCACCCCCCCCAAAAAAAACACTGTTCCCATACCGTTGTTAGCACTGAATTGTCCAAAATGTCTTGGCAAGCTGAAGCACGAAGATTCTCCTTCACTGGAAACAAGAGGCCCAGGCCAAAGCCCAGGAAAACAGTGATTAAGAGGTGTAGTCCACTTTATGCCCATCTCACATCCTTTGTCACTTAAACATGCGAGACCATTTGAACTGTTCCCATTCCTATACTCTTAAACCACGAGAATACACAAGCTTCATCATGGCTGAGATTCCACCAGATGTGCTGCTGCATGTTTGTTTCAAAAGTCACGTTTCCCAAAGTAAAAATACACAGGATATTGAGGCCATGATTTATTTTACAGATGACAGCACAGGGCCTGCCACAGGAAAAAAAAAGGCACAGTTCCTGGTGGTAAGAAGGACTTTTCTTGACCTAAAGGCACTTGCAGCATTTGACGGAGGACATCAAATGCTGCAAGTGTTAAAAAACTAAAGTATATGAACAACTCTGAAAACATTGCACACGACAACAGTCTTGGGTATGTTCACAATTTCTGCTAAAAACTAAAAACTCTGCCCTCTCAAATACAGTCATATCAACAGTAGTCGCCAATATGGCCACTGTGTGTGTGACACTGGGGTCATTTATTTCAGTTTTTTAGGGATTCACATAAAAATCCTGCATATGAGTGATAAAGAAGTAAAGATACACAGCCTGATTTTGTTGGTATTTCCTCCAAATACAAAAAAATGACCATTAAAATAAATCAGGAGTGAGCTTTACTTGCTGCTTTCAGTGGAGTGGTAAACTAGCATCTAATAGACAGGCTCCCAAAGTCATGAGGTACCACTGCAGAGGACTGAGAGAAAGCAGGGAAAACTGAGTTTGTTAACCTGCTGTCTGCAAAAAGCCCTATTTCATTTGAAATGTAGACTCAATACAAGTGCCTTTCAGTAGTTTTAATGTGGAGAAACTTTTCACAGAGGAATGTTGGCGTGCTTCTTCCAGGGGTTAACCTGCTTCTTGCTGGCTAGCACCGCTAAATCTTGGCAGATCTTCTTGCGAGTTGTTGCTGGCTCGATGATGTCATCCACAAAACCTAAAACAAGCACAGTCAGACTAAGATGTACCTATGTTGGTGTTACGCTATAAGCAGACAAAAAAGCAGGGATCAGGAACTGTGATTTTTGGTATGTCGGTTTCCTCAAAAGCAGGTTTACCTCTGACAGCAGCGGGGAAAGGGTTAGCAAACTTCTCCACATATTCAGCCTCTGCTTCAGCCTGGTTCTCCTTTCCTCTGAAGATAATTTGCACAGCACCCTGAGAAAATTAAGAGAAAGGGGAAAAAAAACAGTTAACATTTATATACTAAATAGAGGAAGCAGAGAGAAAGGAACAAACTGAAAGACTAGGGGTAATATATACCTTGGCACCCATGACAGCGACCTCAGCCGTAGGCCAGGCGTAGTTCACATCTCCTCTCAAGTGTTTGGAGCTCATCACATCATAGGCTCCTCCATAAGCCTGGGATGCCAAGAAAATTCAGCAGCAAACAGTGATTTCAGGCAGCAGGTGAATGTTGATGTAAAAGAAACAATGCTGAGTTAACACGTTTAACAATTTAAGGCGGCAGTTTCATTTCGCTAAATGTTTGTTAGAAGCAACAGGTGCTTTTTGGAGGCAGCGCCTTATGCAAAGTGAGCACAATGCTAAAGCAGATGTGCAAGAGAAACTTCTCAAATTGAGCCCACAACCAAATCCCACTACAGTGATAAAATTAGTCCTAAAACTGCACACACGCGTGCACGCACACACACAAACCTACCTACCTTTCTGGTAATGACTGTTATTTTGGGGACAGTGGCCTCAGCAAAAGCAAAAAGCAGTTTTGCTCCATGTCTGATGATGCCTCCGTACTCCTGAGCTGTGCCTGTTGACAGAATCACAGCAGTTCTAATGGATGGGAGTTTGGACTACCAGGTTTTATATGGGTGGTCTGTTCAGACTCATCAGCGCCACCAGTGGATCACTGGTTATTAAAATAAACTGAGTAAGATACAAACTTCAGCATGACAAATGGGCTGTGAACACAACTGCAGCCTGTATACTTGGAGCAAGATGTTTTTTGAGAATACCTGGCAGGAAACCTGGAACATCCACAAAGGTGATGATGGGAATGTTAAAGGCATCACAAAAGCGAACAAATCGGGCTCCCTTCACCGAGGAGTTGATGTCTAAACAACCTGATGGAGAAGGCAAGAACACAATGGACTGAATAGCTGACAACAGTTAACTATAAAACTTCTTCTCAGTTTTCTTTTTTACTTTTGGCTATCCACTTATTTTGCTTACCAGAAGCCACTTTGGGCTGATTACCCACAATGCCCACAGTGCGTCCATTCATACGGGCAAATCCCACCACAATGTTTTTGGCGTAGTTGGGCATGATCTCGAAGAAGTCCCTCTCATCTACGATCTGATTAAGAAAGAGAGCTTTTTAATACACACAAAAAGGAAATGAGATGATGTGGCACATTTGAAGGTGTGTGTTTGTGCACACACTGCTTGAATTATGTCCAGCATGTCGTAGGCTTTAGTTGACTCAAATGGGACAATGGTGTCCAATGACGGTACCAGACGGTCACTGAAAAACAAATAAGATACTGGTCACAGAGAGAAGTAATACATGATTAGTTCAGTGAAGGAAAAGGTGAAGGCCCACCTGGGGTCATGGCACTCCCTGATGGGTGCGGGATCCTGATTACTAAGTGGCAGGAAGTTGAAGAACTCTCGCAGGTTGAACAAAGCCTCGATGTCATTCTCAAATGCACGGTGAGCCACACCTATGAATAAGCAACAAGACAAGTCAATTTTCTGAGTTCCTCTGACCAAACACAGCAGCAGAGATAAACACGCTGATTTGAGCAGAAATCATGGATCAGATTTCTTCAACTAAACAAAGTTTTAAACTACCCCTCATTTCTTTGTATTTTGCTATGAAAATGCAAAACAGGTGCAGTGATTTACCTAAATGCGCAAGCATAAACTATATAAAGTAAAAAAAATAGTACGTACAATTCTAATGAGCTTGAAAGTCAGTGTGTGATATGACCACCAACTCATATAGGCAGCTTTCTTGTAATTTCTTTAAGTAGTCTTCAGTAGCTCTCCAGGCTTCTTGAAGGACATTCAAAGTTCTACTTTAGATGTTGGCTGCCTTTTGTTCAATCTCTTGTCGAGATGATCGCACACTGCTTCTATAATGTTGAGGTCCACACTCTGGGGAGGCCAATCCATGACTGTCAGTGTTCCACTGTGTGTTTTTCCTACCCAGCTATGCTTTCACTGCATTGGCAGTGTGTTTGGGACCAAGAACACATTAAACAAATTAAATTAAGAGAAAATATGTCTCCTTAGAAACAAAATATAAAGAAATGAAGGGTGGCTTAAGACAATACTGGAACTGCAACAGGCCTAAAGCCAAAATGCTGATAAAGAGGGAGCAACTGCTGCAGTTTAACTTTAACAAAACTCTTCAACATTCAGATATCTAAAAGGGTCTGACCAGACACGGTGGTGTGAGTTTTGGCTCCACCAAGTTCCTCCTGAGTCACATCTTCATTGGTGACAGACTTGACAACATCGGGCCCTGTGATGAACAGGTACGATGTGTCCTATACACACAAACACAATGTTCCTGTGCATATTATAATTTAATGTCTTCTGTCAACACAGAATGGCATTTGCATGGCAGTTTGGAAACATTTCAACACTTTTTTAATGTTTCTTGCAGCTGAAAAGCCATAAAACTAAGTAATGTTTTTACCTAGAGTGGAGTTTACTATGTCAGCTTTATTTGTGCTGCTCCATACCTTAACCATGAAGGTGAAATCTGTCAGAGCAGGGGAGTAAACGGCTCCTCCTGCACATGGACCCATGATGAGGGAGATCTGAGGGATGACTCCTGAAGCCATCACGTTCCTCTGGAAAAAGGAATATGTACAGTGTCAGAAATACCACAGTAGTAGTTAATGTGCTTCCCACCATGCCTCCAGCATAAAAAAAAAAATACCAGGAATATATCTGCATATCCAGCCAGAGATTCCACTCCTTCCTGGATCCGAGCTCCTCCAGAGTCATTCAGCCCAATGACCGGAGCCCCGACTGTCATGGCCTGGTCCATGATCTGAGCACAGAGACGATTTAAAGGTGGCGCATCAAAAACGGGGAGAAGATGAGCGAAGACAAATGCACAGCTACTAACGTGTTCATACCTGACAAACAACACAATTTTAAAAAAAGAGATGTTTAATGCTACTGTGAAACATTTGTATACCTTACAGATCTTCTGTGCGTGAGCTCCAGATAGACTTCCACCAAACACTGTGAAGTCCTACAAAAAAATAAAAACAAAAACTAAGAGCGGGACAGAGAAAATATCACAGTAAATCGAGTTGCTACGCTTTGCCACAGTGTAGGTTTTCTGTACAATAAATAAGCACCATACCTGACTGAAAACATAAACGAGCCTGCCATTGATTCTACCTCGGCCTGTCACAACGCTGTCACCAGGGAACTAGGAGAGGAAAAAAACAAAATTCAGTAAAATTGTTGCAAAATGAGAGACACATTGCTGCCAGAGGAATTTATGCATGGCCTGTTACCTTGTTTCTGTCCTGCTCCATGCCAAAATCGGAGCACCGGTGTTCCACAAACATGTCCGTCTCAACAAAGGACTCTGGGTCAAGCAGTAGTTGCACTCGCTCCCTGGCTGTCAGCTTACCCTGGACCGCATGAAGATGGTAATTTTATTACAATTTTGCCAACAACAGGGCTCGTAATTTGATCACAATATCTTTTAAGCAGCAAAATGTCATTTTGTGTAGTCCATCACACCGGGTTGTGATACAGAAAATTCAAAATCAGTCATTTTTTAAAATAACACCTTCACATAAAATAAATAAATACACGGATAGCGTGAGATGTTATCTTGCATAATTTGGTGCAGTACCTACACCTGCCAGCGCTTCTTTCCTACATCAGCTAACAACTTCACTTCAACTTTTCCAGAAAGATTTGCTGTCTGGTAGTAAAATACCAGCCTCTATATTTGCATAATTAAGCTAATCTCACTTCGGCAATTGATGACATGAACTTGTGACTTTTATGAACAAACTAATAACAGTAGAGAGCTAAAATTTATCAGTTTTCCTATTAAGAAGTGTATCAACAGCCCGGAATTTCTTCAGGGAAATCAGGGCTGGTCAAGCTGGGAATTTTTCTTAAATTTTATAAACTGATATGAAATGACCCACAGATCCAACATGTGACAAATGCAATTTGATTCCAGCCTCTTTGGTTGTGTAATCTGCACAGTCTTCAGAGCACCGTCAGACATTTCTGACATAACTATTGAGAAACATATCTACTCACAGCCATATTTAGTACTGTGAGAGTGAACAAAATGTGTGATTTTGTCTCCTGAATTGGAGGACTCTGCACCAACTGAGCAGGACTCGGTGACGGAGGGAGGCAATGCAACATCTCAGACTTGAGAAACTAAGATTCAGTGTTTGTGGCTTTAATGGAGGAAAGAGAGAGAGAAAGAAATGCTGAAAAAACTTTAACCTTTAATAACAACTCCCCATTCCTCCCCATTCTAAACGTTAACCTTTTATTCTTGCTTTAGAAATCCTAACGCAATAAGACCAGAAACCTATTGCACCTGCCAGTCTGTTAAATATGACTTGTTTGTTCTTGTGTTGTGTGCTTTTGTACGATTTAAAAGTTATATATAACTTGAAAAAATAATTAAACTTGTAGATGAAGTTTGCCAAGTATCAGCTTACTCAAATGTACTTTCTTTTATATACTTACAAATATATTAAAATGAACCCTTTCAAGCCGAAAGTTTAGTTTTTATGTTACTTGTTTGTCTGTGAGTCAGTGAGAAAGTATGAGAGATATAAACGAGCCCCTGAGCCTGACATTTAGCGCACCAACCTTCCGGCTGATAATGAATTTGAAGTATAAGGTATTTTTAAAAACGCAGCCACATTAAAGGAACTATGTCTTAATATAAAACATAAGAGTGTGAGGCGGCGTTAGTTGATTTTACCCTTTTATGTTGTGCCTCTATCCTCTGCTGACCTCCCCCCTGCAGCGCCGCCTCTCGTTTTTTCTCAATCCTCTCCTTAACGGACAGGTGGCTGACCGAGTACCAGCGGCGGCCCCGCTGCAGATTCGTCTGCGGCACTGTTGCAGATATTGCGCCATACTTTACTTGCGCCACGCTCCTTAGGGAAACCTTCAAGCCATTTATTAGTCCACAACTGCTTCGAGCTACACTGATGGCCGCCATGACTGCTATGTGTGTTAGCTCTTCTTCTTTAGTGTTTAATGTTGGTTGACAAACTAGCGTTAGGTCGCCACCAAGTGGACTGGAGTGTGGGCCGGGAGATGATCCCGACAGAGGCAAGAACAATCCTCTGAGCTAAATCATTTTCTTTTACAAATGTTATAATCTCATAATATATCTTACCTGTTGTTTTCCCTAATAGTAGTATTAGGTGAGCTGTTCACCCTCCCTTTATTTCCCTATCACCCTACTCGAGGCATACCGATTATGATCTAATGAATGTTTCCGTATTCTTGTTTCTTTGTGATTGTCATTGCTTATTTCTCTCCCAGCATTATCGGGAATCCAAAGAAAGTATGTATATCCTTAATTCCCATCCACTAAATCTGTTCTAAATAATCATCTGCCCAACCTCATGCTTGCTTTTAAAAAAAAAAACTTCAATAATATTGCCAGCAGATATTGTGCATAATGACACGTGATCTGCTGCACTTTTCTTATATATTTACTAATTCTTCTCCTATAGATGTGTGATGGAGCATGTCCTGCGCTCCTGCATCACTCTGTGGAATGGCAAAGAAGAAGGCTCTGCTGAAGGTGGTGAAAGCTGCACAGAGGATTGTTGGCAACAGGTTCTCCACCTCCACCACCACCACCACAGACATCTACACCAGCAGATGCAGAAAAAGGGCTGCCTGTATCTTGAAAGACTCCACTCGAGCAGAACATCAAGAGCAGACCCGCCAGACTGACAAACAGCTTCTTCTCGGAGGCCATGAAACTGTTGAACTTTGGTGCTCTGTAGTCTCTGCTGCTCCCAGCCAAAGGCAACAGACATGTAGAAATCACTTGTGATCACTTGCAACCCCGAACTGGACGAGCAGAAGAAAAATGGATGATTCTTAAAAGCATTTTCTCTCCATTTCCACGTGTATCTGATGAATAATGTTTTTTTTTCTTTTTGTTCTTTGCTCATCTGTTAAAATTCCACGTGAGATTTCCGTCTCACCAAATCATACGAAACATAGCTGTTCTTACTTTCTCAAAATGCTGCTCATACCAGTTTAAGGGAAAATGGTGTGATCATCCTTGAGAAACAGATTATTTGACGTTTTGTTTTTATTTATTTTACTTTTGCCGCAGGTAATTTAAATCCCAATTTATGTGCACATTTTTCCACTTCATCTACTACAACTGCGAACTTTTAACGGCTTCAGAAACACTGATTCCTCTTTTTCGTTTTTCATACACTTTGCTCAACCTAGGAAAATAATGTAGTTGATCATTAGGTTGCATTGTTCTAGGGCAACAGCGGGACCGGGGATCAAATGATGACATTTGGACCAATAGCAAAAGAGGGGCGAGCTCGCACAGCCAATCAAAAAACAGGAACTCCTCGCAACGGCGGGTGGGCGGGACCTCTGCCGATCTTGAATGTTAAGTCACAGAGACATAAAGATCTGAGTTTACATGGTAAAGTAGACCTTCCTGTCATCTTTAGCGCTGCCTTGCTGCTTTAAAGAAACACTATGCATTAAAGAGAAAGGGAATGGAAAGCGGGAAATTGGAGGTGTAAAATTATGGTGCATACTTTTACACTGTTCAGGGTCATTCTACAATTGTAGGACAGTTTCTCATGAATTTGAAAATATTACATGCACGAAATACTGAAACATACACTTCAGCAGTCCCGAGACAAAATGGATATTTAGTTGTTGAAAAAGTGGTTTCAAAATATTATCTAAAATACAAGATAGCTCTTAAAACCACCACAATGACATTTTTTTCTTGTTCCAACTTCTTGATAAGCAAATTGCATGTCAAATATAGCAGTTAAAATAGGTTATAAATCCACCTTTTTGTGTTTTGATTTTGTTGATACACATCTCTTATAATTTTTAAACCAATTGTTTTTAAACATTAACATATTTTAAAGTAGTTTAACAGTAATTATTCACTGCAACTTGTGTTCCACAACATATGTGCAACCCTGTTACCGCAACCTATCGAGCCTGGAAATGAAAGAGACAAAACAGTGAGATGACATGACAAAGAAATGACATGATTACGTTGTGTACTAACACCATGGGTAGACCAAAGGTCAACCCTCTTTGACATATTTTGTATTTTTCCAATCTTTTCTGATTAGATTGAATGTGCCACTCTAAACAATGCAACCCTGTTACCCACATTATCAAAAGAAGACAAATTCATTTCAAAGTTTCCTTTCTTTACCTACAGAACTACATTTGTTCTTGACTTTCACAGTGCAGTGCATTCCACTGCTCGCCTCTTTTTATGAGAAAAACACTAATAATACACTGATTTGGAATCCTGTTGCCATTCATATAAACCAAACGTTATAAACATATGTTAAAACATATTATTTTTTTCTTAAACATATCTGTGGTTTCAGAGTATTTATTTGTCACATTTATGTCATAACCTACAAATAAAAGTAATATATCCATTCAACCAGGTTAACTTGTACAAACCTGTTACTATAATATAAACCCCGTTATCATATCATTTTAATAAAATAAACATAAATGTTTTCATTAACTCACAAGGCTTTACTCTATTGCCTTTGTAATAGTTGGGATTATTTATAGGAATAGTGTAATTGAGCAAAGATTTGAAATTACTAACAAAATGTGTGGCTAAAGGCTGGGCAAGGTAGATTTAGAAAGTTGTTTAAATTAATATAAATTAAGTCTTATCTTAAACTAAATGAGTATTCACTATGAAGGTGAATATTTTTAACTTAATGGTTATTTATCTTAAAAGATCTTTAAAAGCTACTTTTTCAGGTTCTTGAGTATTGGTAACAGAGTTGTGCCAAGTAGCACAGAGCAACTAATAACGAGCAAATTCTAAAAATAAGGGTCAAATCAATATTTTAAGCCAAAATTGTCTTACTACTGTAGAATTATTCTTAAACAAAAATGCCTATGAGTCAGCAATTATTTGCAAATTTATTCTATACATATGTGATAAACTGAGGTGAGAAATGGTAAAATTCATAAAATGTAAAATGCCATGCAAAAATAGCGCCATGCTCAAGTATGTATTTCCACCCTCTTATTAAACATATGACTTTATTTTAAATAGCAAATTGCTCCGTAGTTCATGACCAATTATGATCATAATAGTGAGGAAATTGAGCAAGGTAGGACACTGGAAAGGCGCTATAATGTGAACCATTGGTACACTGCGGTAACCACGGTAACTAGTGGAAGTCTCGCGTGATGATCATGCCTGTCGAAAGAGGTTGATGCGAGTAAAAAGTGGAAAATCGAATGATTGATGCATTTGCAAAACGGCAAGTTAGCTATGTTTCAGTCACCGCTCGCCGAGCATTACAGCGAAACTTACCAACATTACAGAATGTTTCTTAGCAGCTCGCATTCCCCCTGCGTGCGAGGTATAAAGCGACCTGAGGGGGTTAGTGATACGGTTGAATCTTCGCTAGCTAGATCGTTAGCCATGCTAATGCTAGCTGGTTAGCTTTGTTTACATCAAGTGCGCGCCGGGGATCTGTGAACGGATTTCTGACCTGGCGAATGATCTCGTGAGCGGGTTGTTCAGGTAAATTCGACGAGAAGACTGCGTTGCAGAGTAGACTGGCTCTATGGCTATCATCGATGATCTCTTGGGCAAAACGTCTGTCTGATGCAGTAAGCTATCGTTAGCCACATCATGCTAACCTTTTAATTATGGGTGATTTGCTCATTCGAGTCAGCTTTTGCCCCTAGACTTTGTTGGGGATGAGTGTAATTAAAATTCTAATAGGTCCGAATTAAAAGGAACTATAAACGTGATATGAAAGAGTTGTGATTAAATGGAGTGACTACGAACCGGTGATGCTAACCTTAGGTAGCCACCTGCCAAGTTAGCTAACGTTGTGCGCGTTTAGCGATTACCGCCTCACCATGGTCGTTGTTTCACATTGTATATATTATTGATATATGACTAATAACTGTATTGGCACACTGGAGTGACTGATTGTTGCGTCGCTAGGTCAGTTTATATCTCCTCCATCACCCTGAGGCTGGGCTGTCTTTACGTCGCTGCGAGTCGCTGGATTTTTTTCCTCCCCTGGACGTGTTTCCCTGAGGCTGCGGAGCACATCGCCATGAACCCGATTAATGCAACCGCTCTATACGTGTCCGCCAGCCGGGCCGTGCTGCAGTGCGACCCACGGCAGCCTCATACCTTCGCAGAGATGTATAAACTACTGCCCTTCTTCCGAAAGTCCCTCGCATGTCTTGTTTGTGGTAAGTGTATTGAGGATATTATACCAACACATAGCACACTTTCAGTGTAGCTTTTGTGTTATTTGCAATAGTATATTCAGTTTTGAACCATTAAACTGGCTGAATTGTATTAAAACAATCCAATTGCCATTAATATTGACTGAAGTGTCCGTGGGCGTGCGTGTGCTCGCAGTAGTTGACACGATTTGTCGCGCTCGCCACCGTAGTCTCCTTGGCAACCGAGGCTGGAGCCCCAGTCATCCGTCCTCTTGACAAGACAGATGACTGCTCCGTTGTTGTGCCTGCTGCAGAGCCATGTGTTTCTTATTCATGCTTTATTTACCAGCGCGGCTTAGCTAGTGGAATATCAGAGCTGGCACAGCTTGCATTGAGGAGACAGGCAATATTGACAGAGCTATACACGACAACATTTTTGACCTGTGCCTGTTATTTGACGGTGGTTTAGCTGTGCTTATTTCTGCTTTGAAATATTCGATCAGAACTGCATGTTTGGTTATGTAAACAGTAAAGATATATAAAATTGGTTAAGGAATTGGTCCTTATTTGCTTATTAACCAAAAAAGTTTGGTACAGAAACAGTTCCAGTTCTGGCTAAATAACAAAGTGATATTGAGATCACATGAATCGGTTTTCTAGCTCTACTGAAAAGACAGCAGTTGCTAAGTAGATTTGGCATATGTGCCTGATGAATTGTTAAGTTCATCCACAAAGCTGTTTAGCAAATATTTTGATGTCAACGTAGTCATTGAAGCACTTGTTCCAGATTCTTCACACTGATGACCTATGTCATTTTATCCTGATTATTTTGGATTTCTTGACTGTTTATCAGACAGAAAAAGATATTTACCATGTCTGTGATATTTTTGTAATGAGATATTATTATACTCTTTTTTTTCTTTTTTTTTTTAATTTTAAAAAGAAGCTACTTTTGGCTGCTCCCTTGTCACAAGGGGTTGCCTCAGCAGGTAGCTCTGCATGTTTGATTTGGCAGTGCTGGATGTCCTTCCTGACACAACCCCAGGGGATTTGTGTTTCCAGCTGGAATCAAACTTTTCGCTTTCTAAGTGAATTTGTAATCCAAATATATTTGTGATTTTAAATGATAAATTATAGATATATTTGTAAAATTGAAATGTTTGTTGTAGCTCACTGCGGAATACAGCTGTTTCTGTTATTGTGTGAGGTG
The DNA here is from genome assembly GCA_024447675.2 of Pterophyllum scalare. NCBI lineage: Eukaryota > Metazoa > Chordata > Actinopteri > Cichliformes > Cichlidae > Pterophyllum > Pterophyllum scalare. The sequence continues at coordinate 75,777 of JAMQGT020012826.1, read as the reverse complement.
GAGCTGAGTATCAATACTGTCATAGTAACTGTGCCTTTGTTAAAAGGTGGACAAGTGGATTCACTTCTTGTCTTCACTTTCCCTCAGGTAAACTGCTCCAGGATCCAATTTCTCAAACACATCCAGAGTGTCAGCATTATGTCTGCTTAGGCTGTAAAGGCCAGAAAATGCAGATAAGGCCATCATGCAGCCGCTGAAGGACTACTCCTCCTTCCAGGAAAACAAACAGCTCTCTTTACTAGTGCAGTGCTACAGGAAGCTCTGCCTCTATTTAATTCATTCACCTTTGCTGTCGTGTGTCAGCAACCATGTAGGAGGGTCTCCAGAGGTTATGGCCTTGTTGGAGGAGGTGATAGTGTCACACAAAGATGAGATGGAGGACCCAAGCCTAGCACACGAAGATGTGAATCCCTCTGCTCCCGAGTCCCTAACCCCCACAGAGGCACCACCTGCTCCTGCAGAGCTCTCAGCTGTACCTCAGAGCTCCTTCTCTGATCCTCCCTGTTCCAATGGACCACAGGAATGCAACGGAGAAGTGTTGGAGGACCTAGATCCCTCTTCTCCTGAGTTGGAGGTATGCGAGCTTGTAGAGGAGCAGCCACAGGCAGGCCTGTCTGTATCCGATTCTGGTTGTGGTGGATTGGAACTGAGTCTGACCACTGGACATTTAGCCCCAACACCAGGCACTGTGTGCTCACTCAGGGATGGGGAGTCAAGTAGCAGGGAGCTAGAGGAGGGGGAGGTGTTGCTTCTCAGTGTGGAGGAGGTGTTACAGACATTGGATCCCCTTCAACCTGGTCGAGACTCTCTTCATACACAGCCGGATAGGACACATACTCACACACACACAGCTACGGACAGAGCACACACTCAAATGTACATACAGTTGGATGCAGCTCACAACTACACACAGATTCATACAGGCAGGACTAACACAGTGGCAAGCCATGGTGTCTCACACACACACATCTTCCTTTGACCCTCATTCAGCTTCCAAGCCCCCGCCAGTCCGCCTTAACCGTAAACGATCTCATTCAGAGAGTGACAGGGAAAAAGTGAAACCTCTCCCTATTGCCTCTATCCTGCAGGGCTCTTCCTCAAATTCACACACTCCTAATCCCTCTCACACACTGCACACACAGCCACCCACACCTTCCTTAACTGTACCAGCACACACATACTCATCGCTTCCCAATGGGGCACCTCCAAAGCCCAGTCGGCCTGCACCGAACCACAATAAAGGTGCCAGGAAACATCTGGAGCCAAGCCCTAAGAAGCCGCACGTTAAGGCTCGCTCTGTTGGAGCTTCCAAGACAAAGGACAGAAGCAAAGACCAGCGGCTGATGTCAGGCTGCCTGGTGCCCCAAGCACCTGCAAGGCCTCCATATAAGAAGCCAGTGGAGAAGAAGGGCTGTAAATGTGGAAGAGCCACTCAGAATCCATCTGTGTTGACCTGCAGGGGACAGCGTTGTCCCTGTTATTCAAACCGCAAGGTGAGGTCACTAATCTATCCAATCAGCACATTATACATTTAAAGTGTAATGCTGTTATTATGCGAGTTTGTGTAGATTGTTCATGCAACTATTTTATGATGTGTTTGTGTTAACATGCCAATTATGCTTTGAACCCAAAGAAAACAAATGGTGGAATAATGTCTTTGTGGGCCTATTGTTTTAATTGTGCATTGGTTTCACTGGTTTAATACTTACCTCTTGAGACAAGCAGTGGCATTAGTAGATGTGTGAAAAAAAATCCTTTAATTGAATTGGAGATTTTTAGATTTGTTTGTGTCGAGATCAAAAACCGAAAGCTCCCGTGCGGATAGAGTAATATTGTCTGTTTTCTTTATTCTTTCTCAGGCATGCTTGGATTGCATCTGTCGAGGTTGCCAGAATTCCTACATGGCCAATGGTGAGAAGAAGCTTGAGGCCTTTGCAGTGCCAGAGAAGGCCTTAGAACAGACTCGGCTTACGCTCGGTATCAACCTCACCAGCATCACAGCAGCCGCCGCGCTCCGCAATCCAGCAACCACCAGCATCCGCGCGAACACCCTCCTCAATGTTGCCACCGCAACGGGGACCCCCGTGTCAACAGCCTTCCTATCCCCCAGCCCCCCACAAGAGCCTAACTATGAGGACAGCCTCGAGCTGCTGATTGGATGAGAGGCTGGGACTCCAAAAATAGACAGCATGGTGTTGATAGAATGTGACAGCTGATCATTGTGTCTGTCAGACAACCTGTACCTACCCCTTGAGGGGAGGCAATCTTAAGGCAGCTATGGGTCTGTCCTGTCCTGTAATCTGCTTTCCTTCTGTGTCAGAAAAATGCTGAGTAGTACGACTAGCATGGGTGTGCCAAAGCCTCCTGTATTGTGCCTGTGTGCCAGTGTGTATTGTTGCCTGTCTCTAGTTAACACTTAAACTCGGTTCCAAGGCTGTTCTGTACATCACAGGTGCTTTATTTTGTTCATAGACCACAGACATACTCTTAAGAGGCAATAGACACTTAACCAAGGTTTATGTTTGTGTGTGCACTCACAAGTATTCAAATATCTGTGAATTTTTTTCCCCAACATTTGGTGCATAATGACAACAACTACATCATCATCGTATCAAGGTTACAGCATTTTCCATGTTTGAGTGTTAGTCCTTAAGCTTTAGAAATGCATCATTGGTATCAGGACAGCCCTTACTAATCTCTAACACTCTCGTGTGTTCACACCATAATTGTGAAGGACTCTTGTGACTTATCTGTGTAGATCGTATGTCTCACACAAGACTGTATGCCTTTTCTAGCTCATTATTTCACTCAATCCAAGTACTGTCAGATGTTAACGAATTTGTCTTAATGAACTTGACTAATGCAGGCGTTGTACAGGCAGCAAGATAATGTCAAGGCATTTGGCCGGTTCCACAGTTTGTGAGTGAGTGAGTGAGTGAGTGCGTGCGTGCGTGTGTATGTGTGTATGTGCCTGGTGAGATTTACTGTAATGTCAGTGGGGAGGCAGTTGGTGGGTTGTGAGCACTTAGTCTGAATGATTGGCCAAATTACAACTAAAACCATTGTTAGCATAGCAATAGGAGCACCAACACGGGGCCTCCCAGCTCCAGTGTGCGCACACACAGTTGTTTACAGTATTGCCGTTTTAGACTTCAACTGACTGTCTTCAAAAACAGTTACACTGTTATGCTTTGATTATAGGATTGTACATGACTCTGTGTGTGTGTGTATAGATAAACTGAAGCCATAGGTCATCATTTACAAGACAAAATATGCTCTGTGTGCATTTCCCCCTCCCACGCTTGTAGTGTCCAGACTGATCGGAGACCAACTCAGAGACTATTTTTGATACCAAGTGTTTGAGATTTGGTACCACTGTCTTTCCTTTTGGTTAAATCACAAAGAAGCCCTCCCAAAATCAAGATGCCGTGTTGTCCCCATTTGTGTTTACTGTCTCGGCTGTAACTACGATATGTTTGTTAGTCCAGTCCAGTGACCAAAAAGAGACCGAAGACCAACCAAACTCCTTGGTTCTTTATTAACAAGAAAGTAGAAGGCGGATTATGATCGGAATATGATCTATCTTCCTCTGTGTGTGTGTGTTTCAAAATGTATTTCTTTTGGGCATTACTTGAACCCTGTTTAGTTTGTATTTTTTTTTTGTATTGTTTTTTTTTTAATGTAAAAACTCTTGTTTGGGGAGTGATTATTATTGCTGAAACATTCACTGCCATATTATGGAAACATGTACTCCAACATGAATTAAACAATAGTTTTTTACTTTTTCAGTTTTGTGTCTTAAAATTGAATTTATTAAATTAACCATAAATGTCTCCACTAAATTTTCATGGCAAGCTATTCAGCAGTTTTAGGGATACCCGTAGTCATAGAGGATGTGGGGATCAGGATTAATGTCCATTTGCAATTAGAAGTGTAAATATATTGGAAAACACTTTAAATGTGGTTTATACTGGTGCATCTCAAATAATTAGAATATTGTTAATTTTTTTTTGTAATTCAAAAAGAAACTTTAATATATTCTATATTAATTATATTCAATTTTATTTATATAGCGCCAAATCACAACAAACGGTTGCCTCAAGGGTTGTTTTGTTTTAATATTGGGGGTTCTTTTACCACAAGTTACTGCATCAATGTGGTGTGACATGAAGGGATTCATTTTTGGTGCCCGGGTTACTTTGATAGGAGCCTTCAGCTCATCTCTATTTTTAGGTGCGGTGCCCCTTACCCTCCTCTGATAATACCCCATAGATTCCCTGTGGGGTTTGGGTCAGGACAATCAGTCACAGTACTAACATGCATCTGAGAAAGAAAGTCCTGCTGAAAAAGGAAATCTGCATCTCCATAAAGCTCGTCAAGCAGATGGATGCACAAAGTGCTTCAAAATCTCCTGGTAGAAACTGTGTTGACTTTGGACTTTGATAAAACACAGTGGACCACCCAGCACCAATGGCAGCAGATGACATGGCACCCAAATCATCACAGACTACATCAGTTTCACTCTGGACTTCAAACACGGTGCATTCTGTGCCTCTCCCGACTTTAGGATCTTGATTTCCAAATGAAATGCAAAATTTACTTTCATGTGAAAACTTTGGACCATTGAACAACATTCCAGTTCTTTTTCTCCTTACCCCAGGTAAGATGCTCACGACATCCTCTCATTCAAGTGTAGCTTGATATTGGGAATGAGAAAGTTGTAGTTTCTTTTTTGAAGCCACCTGTGTGTGGTGGCTCTTGATGCAATGACACCAACCGAAGTCCACTCCCTGTGAAGTTCTACCAAGTTCTTGAATCAGCTTTTCTTAATCTTCTCAAGCCTGCTGTCATCCCTGTTGCTGGTACATCTTTTTCCTACTGCACTTTTCCCTTCCAGCCAACCTTAACCTTACATCTTTGTGGAGGGTAACAGTGATTGCCATCTGCGCAACTATCAAGTCAGCAGCTTTCCCCATAATTACAGCTTGGTATGCTGAACTAGACCAAAAGATGCAGGGTACTTGCACTGTTTATATAGTAATTTAATCAAATTCAAAATTTGAAATTTTCTAATGATTTGAGACAGTAGATTTCTGTGAGCTATAAGCCAAAATCATAATTAAAATATGAAAAGGGCTTTTAATATTTCACCTTATGTGCAATGAATATAGAATACTTTTTTTTTTAAAGTAAACAAAAATAACTTTTCATGCTATATTATTTTTTTGAGATGCATTAATGCTTTTATTAAGGCCTTCGGAACTTCAAAATCTTTTTCATACCATATTTATTTAAGATATTGCACAATGACGACATTACTGTAAACGAGAAAGAAGCTTCATTCATAATATTCAACATGTAAAATCTTGTCAGTATTTTTGATAAAAGACCTGTCATGTGTCAACACCACTGCCATATCCAGGGACCGATACCTCAGCCGGCAACAGTTTCACCTGCAGGCAAACTGAATTGCTTCAATAGAAAGCATTCACGCATGACATCATTTAATCTGTGTCTATTGTATGGCTCCAAATGGACCTTTCTCCTAATGCACAACATAATCCACGTTTGCTGCCACACGATAGGTTTGCATGCAGTTTACCAGCCTTGAAAACAGAATTCATATCCTGTGTAAGGTTGACCAGTTATTAGGCCACTGATGGATTTATTTTGGGCCACTGGGAATGTCCCACTGCAGCTCAGTTTGATCATAATCCCACATAACCCATGGTCCCGAAGAAGTCCCTTTGCAGTCCTAACAGTCTTCTCTTCCAGTCCTGTTCCATCAGACTGCCGCTCATGTTATCAAGCAACATTCGGGTTCACCTTTGCTCATGCCCTTTTTTTGAATTTCAGTCCTGGACACCTTTTTTTAGCTCACAAGGAAGGCCCCAAAGTAGTTTGCCCTGCCGTCCATCTCTATGGCACTAGCGTTGCTAACAGTAATGAACAGGCGATCCGCAGGCTGTAGAAAGGCAGTGCCAGCCTGATGCAGAGAGAAGAGGCCGGGCTCCTGACCCCGAGGCCAGCAGACACTTCTGAATGATTTCATCAGCAGGATGGGTGCCGTGTAGGAACTCATCTGTGGGCCACACCAAAAAACAAAACAAAAACATGAATAAAGTATTGACATTATATATCAGCATATTTCATTGAACTGTGAGGACTTTTAACTAAATAAAAACTACATGCTCACCATCACCGAGCATCTACATTAACTATACTTTAATGGGTAAAAAAATGCTTTGCCTTCTTGTAGATGTACTGGACAAGCTGAGCTCCTTCCTCCTCTTTTGCTTCCCCTTCCATCTCCCCCGTGGAGGGGAGTTTGAAGTAGGTCTGGGCGTAGATATAGTAGAGGCCTGCTCTGGGCACCAGCAGCTCTCCTTCCCTCAGCTCCATGTTCTGCAAGAAGGACAGGCCTCTCTGGCCCTCCCACGCTCTAATACGCTCTCCCAGGTACCCCTTGCTGCTTCGAAAACCTGCAATAGCACAAAAGCATACAGAAACTAACACATACTGCAGACCAGCAGCTGTCCAGCAACTGCTTCTCTAATAGATTAAGATAATGTTCAACCGTGTGTTGGTGCTACATCATGTGGAAGAATTGTGTTTTCTATCAACATGGTGTCTAATCTAGAGCTACTAAATCACTATTCAGTGCTACTTTTGACTGTCAGCTAAGGCTTGCATCAGCCAAGCATTGGCACCACATCAGGAAGAGAGGTTTATGAGAAGAATTTGAACATGTTTGACTCTGGCTATTACTATATTAAGATAAAGCAATGCGTGCTGCTAGCCTATTTCCTCCACCTACCCACATATTAACTACGGGGATGTTGCTCAGCACACTCTATTGCCAAATAATTAGACTGAAAGTATCAATCTAGGCAATACAGTGGGGCAAAAAATGTATTTAGTCAGCCACTCATTGTGCAAGTTCTCCTACACAGAAAGATGAGAGAGGTCTGTAATTTCCATCATAGGTACACTTCAACTATGAGAGGCAAAATGAGAAAAAAAATCCAGGAAATCACATTGTAGGATTTTTTAAAGATTTTTTTTGTAAATAATGGTGGCAAATAAGTATGTGGTCAATATCAAACAAGAAAGATTTCTGGCTCTCACAGACCTGTAACTTCTTCTTTAAGAAGCTCTTCTGTCCTCCACTCGTTACCTGTATTAATGGCACATGTTTGACCTCATCATCTCTATAAAAGACACCTGTCCACAGCCTCAAACAGTCAGACCCCAAACTCACCCGTGGCCAACACCAAAGAGCTGTTGAAGGATACCAGAAAGAAAATTGTCAACCTGCACCAGGCTGGGAAGAGTGAATCTACAATAGGCAAGCAGGTTGGTGTAAATAAATCAACTGTGGGAGCAATTGTAAGGAAATGGAAGACATACAAGACTATTGATAATCTCCCTCGATCTGGGGCCCCACGCAAGATCTCATCCCTTGGGGTCAAAATGATCATGAGAACGGTGAGCAAAAATCCCAGAACTACACGGAGGGACCTGATGAATGACCTGCAGAGAGCTGGGGCCAAAGTAACAACGGCTACCATCAGTAACACACTACGCCGAGAGGGACTCAAATCCTGCAGTGCCAGGCATGTCCCCCTGCTTAAGCCAGTACATGTCCAGGCCCATCTGAAGTTTGCCAGAGAGCATATGGATGATCCAGAATAGGACTGGGAGAATATGGTCAGATGAAACCAAAATAGAACTTTTTGGTAAAAACTCAACTCGTCGTGTTTGGAGGAAGAAGAATGTTGTGGTGCATCCCAAGAACACCATACCTACTGTGAAGCATGGGGGTGGAAACATCATGCTTTGTGGCTGTTTTTCTGCAAAAGGGGACAGGACGACTGACCTGTGTTAAGGGAAGAATGAACCGGGGCCATGTATCGTGAGATTTTAAGCCAAAAACCTCCTTCCATCAGTGAGAGCATTGTAGAGGGGGGCGCGGCTGGGTCTTCCAGCATGATAATGATCCCAAACACACCGCTCGGGCAACGAAGGAGTGGCTCCGTAAGAAGCATTTCAAGGTCCTGGAGTGGCCTAGCCAGTCTCCAGACCTCAACCCCATAGAAAATTTGCGGAGGGAGTTGAAAGTCCGTGTTGCCCAGTGACAGCCCCAAAACATCACTGCACTAGAGGAGATCTGCATGGAGGAATGGGACAAAATACCAGCTACAGTCTGTGCAAACATGGTGAAAACTTACAGGGAACATTTGACCTCTGTCACTGCCAACAAAGGTTATGTTACAAAGTACTGAGTTGAACTTTTATTGAGCAGTTACTTATTTTCCACCATGATTTACAAATAAATTCTTTAAAAACCTACAATGTGAGTTCATGGATTTTTTTTTTCTCATTTTGCCTCTCATAGTTGAAGTGTACCTATGATGGGAATTACAGACCTCTCTCATCTTTCTATATAGGAGAACTTGCACAATCAGTGACTAAATGCTTTTTTGCCCCACTGTATATAAGCGCTTCTCTTTTCATTTCCCAGACAAAGACTAATGACTCATCTAAAAGACAAGTATATGACATGCAAGTCCTGACAGACATGTAGGTATGAGGAGGTAACGAAATCTGAAAGGAGCCTCGGAAGCCTGGAAGCAAAATTCCTAACCTCTGGCCCCGAAAAGGTAGAGCATTGTGAACATGTGCTATGGAAAATCCCAAATCCTGTTCCAGGTGTCTAATATGCAGTCCGGGACCAAATGTAACCGATAAAAGGATCCTCACTCTCTGATTTTGGAGGCTCTGCTGATGAGACAACACCGGTCACGTGGGCAGCAACTTTTGGAAGCGGGGCCCCTCTGATGCCAGGTCCCCGGAAAGGCAGCGCTCCTGTCAGATTTTCTGCGAAAAACAAAACCGGATACAGAACACACACAGGGCATTTTTCCAGTGGAAAAAGTCATACATGAATTCATTATTGTAATTGACACTGAATGGCATCGTTGTTCTTACTTCTCACAGGAGTGGGCATCACTTTCTGGAATCTTTCAGCAATCTTCTGACAAAACCCCCCAGAAAGAAACAGAGATAGGAGAAAGTGAAACAGGTTGTCAGTTATGTGAAATACAAACCAAGTACAAAATCAAATAGAAAATCACTGAACAGACTCAGTCAGAATCAGCAAGGAATTCACACCCATGAACCCCTCAGCTCCCACTCTGCTTCAACCACGCTGTGATGGCAGAATGCCTTTTTATGGGTTAGTCAGTGCTATAATGAAGCAGAATAAAATCCCAAATCCAATCAGTAGTGTCTCCTTAAGTCCATGTAATGAAGTTACACGGAGTTAAAGGGTATAAGTCTACTTCCAAAAGTGAACAGTGAGAGTTATGTCAAAAGTAGTCTTTCAGATGCGATTATAAAACAGAACTAACCGGCCCTAGCCAATTTCAGCTGAACAAAGATCACTAAAAACCTTTTTTATGTAGTAGTGGAGTTGTTGCGTGACCTGCCAGCAGGGGTCGCTTTTTTTGTCCTCGGCTGCTGCATCCTGGATGTTCAGATTTGCGTTTACAAGACAGGACATGCTGCTCCTGGAAAAACTGTCCTGCATCTGTCAGAGTAAAACAAGAAGCAGAACAATGTGACACTAATTGAACCAAATGTGAAAATTATTCTTCCCTGCCAATTGACCTGCTTTGTCTGTATATATAAATAATATATATATATAAAGCTGGAGGAACTAGGCTATATCTTCCTGCAATACAAATGTGGCATAACCATCATTAACACACCTTTCCACACATTTGCGCCAAAATGCCTTTTCTGGAGACAGATCCACGAGATGACCAAAAATGCTCATAAGTGCTTTTTTTTCAGCTGTAAAATACAATAGGTCTGTTGTAATCATCATAAGACATTTCATGTGCTTGCGTGTGTGTTTGACACTATGCTGGAAACACTATTATAATGAGAGTAGTAATAATAATAATTTTCAGCAGGCTGCCTTTCTTGTCACAGGTGTGCCCGGGGTGAGGCGGGTTGTGATATTTTAAAGGCGTTTTCAGCTGGTCACAATGCCTGTCCGACTCTGAAATGTGTTGCTTTAGGGTGTCACAACCCATTTCCTCCAATTGTTTTCTTGTTATCTACTCGCCCCAACTTTCTCCTCTCTCATTGTCCAGCGCTGGATGCAGAAAGTCCCGAAAGGATTATTATGGGACTTTAAGGAGTAGCCATAAAAAACGTCAAATTATCTTAAAAATTAGAAATTCCTGGCGCATGTATTTCTAGTCCTAAAAGTAGATTATTTCTGCGGCTGTTAAAATGAAACGATAAGGAAGTTTTATGGTGTATTTGACTATATCCGACTGCCCGTGGTACACAGGTCATTTGGAGTTCATATTTTAATATCCCGTTCCTCTTTCCTAGATCATTCTTACCTTGTGCGACAGGTATGAACTGTATGCCCCAGTAAAGATCTTAGTAAATTTAACCTGTCACCGACATATGTCAGGACACCCTGCTTCACTCATGCATTCAGCGCAAGACAAACGCGTATCTTACCGTGTTCAGGACTTTGTTGAAGTATATAAAACTGACGGCGACCGCGATGGTCTGGAGGAGGACTGCTGCGAGTATGATGAGTCCCAGACTCTGGACAGAAATAGTCATGGCCAAATCACAGCGAGTGAATTCACCTACAGCTAAGACCAAAGGATCAAGAAAGCACTTCAGACTGGCTGGACGAGTCAGATCAAGCTCTGTTGCGTTTCTTCTGTGAGAAGAGAGAGGGAGAGAGGGAGGACAACCGTGCAGCCGTCAGTAGGTGGAGCAGAAAGGAGGTATGGAGGAATACAGCAGCCTCAAGATGTCACTGTTATTAGATAGAAAAGGGCAGGGAGCTGCTGCACACACAACTCTAGGACGCCTTCAATCAGTGTGGGAAATATGGAAACTTAGTTGTGATTTCAAATCGGAACTTACAAATTAGCCTTTTTTTAAATTCTTTTCTAATTTTTACTTTTATGCTACTAATAAAATCATATACTGTACTATTATGACAGAATAAAGACAATCACAATCAAAGACAGAAACGTATATATGCTTAAATGCCTTAAAAACTATATGAAGTCTATGAATTATTTAAAAATAATGCCTAAAAAGATATTTTTTTTGTGTGGCTCAAAATAGCTTCATGACATTCAATCACAGTGCCCCAACATCACCCATAATTCATAACTCAGCTCATCTATTTATTGTGTCCAGCAAGCAGCTCGTCAGAGCGTTTTTACAGCTTAAGTCTGGAGCTGCTGAAGGCGGCATGAGATGATGACATTAGCTGAGGACGTTTGAGGACAACATAAAGGCCCTGGAAACAGTCAGTGAAGTAATTATGTTTTATCTTTCTTTTTTTTCTTTTTAAAAAATAATTTACAATTGAAATAAGTTATCGTGGAGTCAAAATCTTAAACACCTGCAGAGCTGCAAGTGAAGTCAGTTACGGTACCCCAGTGTGCATTTGTCCCTCTGGCATTGCTGGGAGTTTCTTGATGAAGGAAATAAGACGGTTATTCTTAGTACTTGTATGTTACATATGAATAAAAGCACTTGTATGTCTCACAAGTATTAGAAGTACGTGAATGCAGCATCAGGCTAACGCTGCAAGGACTTTTTGCATAGAAGTGCAGGTAGCAGATCATCAGCATCTCAAATTAATCTCCTTCCTGCTATTGTGCGGTGATCTGAGAGACTGCTATCTGATTAGTGCCAGATTACCCGCCGTTTTTTTCTCTCTCTCTTACATACCCACATAGTATTTGTCGCACGGGAGTGATTTAATCTGCAGAATTTAGCCTTGAGTGGCTCCTGGTAGTTCCCATGCTTTCATTCCATCACCTCTAACCGTTGCTCCATTGTCAGTGTGAGGAAGTGAAAGTGGGGCTGGAGGAGTTCACAGCTCCAGGATGTGAATGACCCTCCCAGCAATCAAACGTTGAGAAAAGGCATGTAAAGCACATTCAAACCTGCACGCATGCAACTTCAATCGTCACACGTTTGCACGGTGACCGAACATTGCCCAGCTCGCTTACAGAGGTGGGCACCACCAGAGGCATTTAAAAATGTACTCAGAAGTCCAAATGAGGGTAACAGTAGAGATTAAAATCTCAAAATGTAGGTAAAGTGAAGATTCCTGTATTCCCTTTTGTGAGTTAATTCCCAGGCTTGTCAGAGAGAAGGAATGGAGAAGGTGAGTGATATCGGAAGACTATTTGGCCTCAGGCAAGCCAGGTGACACCCTGAGAGACATGCCTATCAACCCTTCAGCAGCAAACACGCATCACCATCCTCTTTCCACGGATCTTATTGTTATTTCTTCTCCTTAGGTTTACTCATTTGATGACCTTTGACCTGCGTGCGGTATTTTCTCATGCAGCAGGCTGTGGTTAGCTTTAATCCTCTAGCGTTTCAAAGCCTAAAGGAATAGTTCTGTGAAATATGCCTGTTTTCTTCCTTGCAGGCAGGAAGGTGGAAAGGGAATCGATCTTATATCTGTCTGTTAAACATGCAGCTACAGTTGGTGCAGGACAAATACACATAATTTTTCAATTTTGCGTTTGTACACCACCACAGTGAATTTTAAATCAAGCAAGCAATATGTCATTGAAGTGCAGACTTTCATGTTTTCTGGCAGTCTAATCTGGCCTTCTTGTTCTTGAGTGTAACCAGCAGCTTGCACCTTGTTGTAAACCCTTTGGATTTTCAGTCATGAAGGCATCTCTTGATTTATACATATATATATATATATATCTAAAAATTGTATATTTATATACAATTATACTTATTAACATGTTTAAATTCTATGTTAATTCCTTTATTAACACTCAAATTTGAAATCTATTTGACAACCCCTAGAGCAAAATGAAAATCATAGTGATGAAGGATAGATGTTAATCTTTGTGCAATGCCTGTTTCTTTGCTCTTACATACACATGCAGTAGGCTCCTGTGAGGGAAACACCTTTCTATAGATCCCACCTAAACCACTGCCATCTGTATGCATTGTTCCAGCAAATTTTAGCACTTGTCTTTGCTTTATGAGCAGCTGTAGTCCTCAGATTGGAATTTAGGGAGATTCCATGACTTCAATGAGAGGAACGCAAGGAGGAGAAGCCTCAGGGGAGGGACAAGAGGAGCAGAGCGCAGAGGAGAGTGGTTGGAGTGTCCTTTATATGTATAAGTCTTCTGGGTATTGGAGCTTTGGGACAGAGGGAATAGAGGGAAACTGTTTTAATTTTTGGAGAAGTGGCAGCGCTCCCTGCACTCTCTGGTTTCCCACTGTTCTCATAACTGATTAAAGAAGTTTGTTTTGTGTCACTGTCAGTTTTATGGCACTGTGTCTTCCTCATAGAGAGCCAGATGTTTTTGATTTCGGTATTAACCAATGTGCTCCAGTCAAGGGCTTTAAAGTATAACGCAGAGAACTTTAACCCACAAAATCCCACTTTTGACCCTGTTTATGGTCAAAGTTTATTCAGCAATGTCATTTTCCTTTTTCAGTTTTTGTACAGACCAAAAAAAAAAAAAAAGTAACTTATTTTAAATGGGCATTACTGCAGAAGAGCAAAGGATAATCTTGCAGTCCAACAGAGGGCACAATTGCATTGATCATTAGTGCTGCAGTGTATTATTAGTATGGTGAGCCAGAAATTCACTCTTGTTGTCTTAAAACTCTAGTTAAGAAAATTATGAAAATAATTGGTAGCTGTTGCAACTCAGCCATGGGAAGCCACAGGCCATTGTAGTCCTAGTGCCAGTCCCAAGCCTGGATAAATGAGGAAGGTTGTGTCATGGGGGGCATTCAGCATCAAATCTTTGCCAAATCAAACATGCGGGTCAAGACAAGAGGCCGAGATGTAGCTGGCAGACTTGAAGATGTTAAGATTTTTTCCCTGGGAGTGACAAGTATATATTTAAATGAATATATCAGGGGGAAAGCTCAGGCAAGTCTGAGATGGAGAGGTGCAGAGGTGGGATGGTGGATATACTGGGCAAAGAATGTTGACGATGGATCTGCCAGGCAGAAGGAAAAGAGGAAGACCACAGAGAAGACTTGTGCAATAGTCAAGCTGAGCATCAAAATGCATCCAGGAAAACTTGAATGTGACTGATAAAGGCACACATTAGAAAAATGCTCCAAAATCATACTGAAAATATTGAACATCACAGGCTCTTGATGTATTACTGTAGCTGTGAATTTGCCTTTTGGGTAAAAAATAAACGAGCTGAGCTTCATATAAGTATGATGTTTTTATTGCCGCTTTTCATCACTGCGTACTACAGAGAGACTGGGGACATTTGTTTGCCACAAAATGAATATTTAAAAGAGGTGAAAATTGGATTTAAAAGTAAAATGACAGTTTGAAGCCTTAAAGCATTTTATATACAATCATCTCATCTGATTCTTCAGGATGCCTCTGTGCTTGGCATACATGCAGCTGCTTTGTGTAGCTGCTGCTGAAAGGCCAATGAAACATCCTTAATTCATTCATTTGCAGTCATCTATATGTAACAAAATCATAGCAAAATATAGACACATGATTGTAAAAACAAACAGTAATCAAAGGAAGTGCATTTTGTTAGCGATTGTCAAGAGCCAGAATAATATGTTAGACACTGCCTTCTTGCAGTGCATGTTGAACTCAAGAAAGGGAGTGAATACCTCATTTTTTAAAGGAAAGTGTTTCTTTGAAAGAAGAACATAATTTCAAAACATCATCTGTGTGATATTTTATGTCATCAGCATTTTTTTTAGCAATGCTACGTAGATGCAGCTGTGCGTTGCGCTAAACCCTATGCAAGCATGCTAAAATGCTCACAAGATGCCCGCTAACACAGATGCAATCAGATAATATTTCCCATCTTCATTCTTTAATTGAATGTGTTGAAATGCTAAGATTATGAAAGGCTCAAACTTGTGAAGCTTTTGTTTCAAAAGTGGAGCATAAATTAGAAAGCTCTTGTGACATTTATTACTCATGTGTTTGCTGTGTGGCGACAAACAAGTACAAGCGCGATGCTTCATACTGGAAGCAGCTGATGAATTAGTCCATTAGAGAGATGCTTATGGCTGTCAGAGCATATTTAAGAATTTCAAACACATCTTTATTAGTTGCTCACAGTGTTAGCTATGCTGATGTTGCCAGCAGATTAGACCGCTTGTAAATAGCGTAAAAACTTCACATGTAATGAGTGTGTGCAGGTACACGAGGTCCCTGAGGTTAGATGTTCTATTTTTAAACAAAGAGTGCCCTTCAGCAAGTCTGCAATTCACAAAGAAAAGGTCTGCCACCCATTACTCACTTGCAAAAGCAAACATACACACTCCTACAGGTTGTTCTGCAGCCAGTTGAGGTAACCCCTGAGTGCCCTCTTCCCAACATCAAATTCAAGTGGCCAGGATATGAAACCGAAACATCCGTGGAAGCCATCCTCGTAGTTGTCGATGGTAACGGCGACCCCTGCGTCTTGTAAGCGGCGTGCGTACATCAGCCCATCATCCCTCAGCACGTCATGCTCACAGGTTAGAATGTATGCACGAGGGCATTTTGCCAGCACTTCTGGTCCAGCTAGCAGCGGTGCCGCCCGCACATCTAGCAGGCCTGGTACCTCCTTCAGAACCCCGTGAGATCCTTTTTCCACAATGAGAGGCTTGTGGGTCTTCTTGTACTTCTGAGGAAGTAGGACGTTCCAGTCAAGTCTCGACCTCAGCTCTGGGGTGATCGCCGAGTGTTGCAAAGAGCTGTGGTTGTTCACTGCAAACTGAGGCAGCAGGGAGAGGTCAGCGTTAAGATACTGTACCCAGAACTGGATCATGAGGGACCGGGAGAGGATGGACATGTATTGGTTCTCCACGTAGGAGGGTGTGTTGAAGTCTAGAGCCTGGAGCGCTGGGTAGATCAAAGCCTGGACGCTGAATTTCACACTCATGCTGTCATCTACAGAAATCTGGAAAAGCAAACACACATCCTAACATTAAAGACATGTATAGCTTAGTAACACTGATACCAGCAAGTTAAACATGATGTCTTTTAAATCATTTTGACTCCTTATGAGAGAAAATTGTCACTGTGGCATTTGTTTTAGTCGTCATTTCTAACCAGCAATACTTGTGAGCTGCTTTAGTCAACTAAATGCACCAAATTCAGCAGGAGAGAAGTGCCAAGGACACAGTGGTAAGTCTTTAGATCTTGCATTCATTCATAAGAATTTCCCTGCTCCTTTCCCCTCTTCTGAACACTGTGAAGACTAAAATCAGTTCCCCCTGTTTCCTTTCAACTGGAAATTACAACCAAAAGCAATGCAGTGTTGAATTTATTTTGATATGCATACAAGAGCCTGTTAGAAATAGCAGCTTTGTAAAGATAGCTTTGGGATGCAACCAATTTACAGCGCTGCCCAAAAGTATGTGCCCCCTTCCTGATTTCACCTGGCCCTATGTGAAAAAGTAAAGGAGACAACCAAATCCCTGCTGATCAAAAAGAACACAAAGACTCGTCTCACATTCGCCAAAAAAATCTCGATGATGTTGATGATAGTTTTAGGGAGCAATTACTTTTTCACACAAGGCCAAGTAGGTTTAGATAGTTTCTTCCCTGAATAAATGAAATAATCATTTAAAAACTGCATTTTGTATTTACTCAGGTCATTTTTGTCTAATATTAAAATTTGATAATCAGAAACATGTGAGTGTGACAAATATTCAAAAAAAAAAAAATAACCCCAAAGAATTCAGGAAGGGTGCAGATATATACGCAGAATGCATTGCACAAGCAAAGTCGTGGCAGGCATTTTATCAATTAAAACATTTAGGATTTTAGCTTGATATTTACATTGTCACAAGTATGCAGAAAATAGCTTCTGTGTTTACCTCCTGAGCAACTGAGGCAGCCAGGTTTCCTCCTGCGCTGTCACCTGCCACAGCCACACGCTCAGGGTCAATTGCATACTTGGCAAGAACTTCTGGAGACAAGAAGTGTTTGGCAGCAGCAAGGCAGTCTAAATACGGCACTGGAAAGTGCACCTCTGGATACAGACGATACCTACACACACAGAGGGCTCGAATGTAATTTACTGGAGGTTTAGAAAACGTTGGCACAAACGATTAAAAGCTTTCCTTCTACAGTTAACGGGACATTCTACTGATGTTGCAAATCAAGACTACGATTTAGCAAGAGGAGGACGCACTTACTCTACAGAGACCACAACGGTGTTGAGCTCATCTGAAATCATTCGGTTGATAATATCATATGCTCCCTTCTCTGAGGAAGTCAAAGAGTGACAGTAGAGGAGGATGGAAAAAAAGATGTTTCTGAGTAATAAACTTAAACTTTACTGTAAGGCAAAAACAACAACACCATTAAAACATCACACAAACTCCTAGACAGACAAAACAAGATAGATATTAATAAGGTGAGATATAAATGCTTTGTTAATATAAAAAAGAGAACTAAAGTACCCACTGGTGGTGCCGAAGGCCCAGCCTCCTCCGTGGAAATACACCAACCCTCTCCTCAGATGACCCTCCCCTCCAGCTGGGGGCTCGTAAACTCGCACTGGGATGCCAACAAAAGTGATGTCGCTGACCTTCACACCTGGGACGGGTCCTGGACCGGACTCACAATTCAGCCACTTCATTATCCCCTGAAAGCCATTTGTGGACTGCCTGATAGATGTAATGTAATGGCCAAATCCCAGCCACTGCTTCAAAGTGGCCTGAAGACAGAGTAAACAAAACTCCAGCTCAAACCCCTTGATTATTTCTTGTTTGTTTCACGACACACATAGAGAATTTAAGACACAGATTGAAAACAAGTGGAAACACCAGATAGGAGAAAATAATTTGGCAAAAGACAAAACATAGTCATCTCTTGGCAGGATTTTGAGACACAATTTCTCAGTCACCTTTATCCTCCAAGACTGAGCGTTACTGATGTGTCTCTGTGAGTCTGCCCTCTCCCTCACTCAGTGTCTCAACAACAATGGTGAAGACATTGGCACAGTGGGGGCTGAGGAACAGCCAGTTTTACTGTCACATTTTGAATGGTAGAAAGTGTCATAAGTATCATTAATGTTATCGAATCCTTAAGCCAGAAGCCCTGCAGCATCCCTGGATGTGTTTCGATAATCTTAATTAGAGTACCCAAACTGCAATCAAAGTACCCATTAAACCTTGAGAAAATATGTACTAAAGAAGTCTTTCTTTCTGTGCACAAACACAGTGGTTTATTGGGTATCTTGAATTAAGATATGTTTTTTTATGCCTTGACCCAGTTTCTGTTAGAGATATCATCAGTGGTTTTTGTGCTTCTGGCCAGCTTAAATTTTCCACTCCAATGAACAATAAAGTCAGCTTCTGTTATGCATTAACACACTTTTGACTAGTGGGTTTTAAACCTATTTAAGAACATCAATCATGCTTGAGCATACCGTCTACTGTACAAAAATGGAAGCAGTGCTAAATTTCAGATCAGTGACGTTTAGAATTGTTTTTGGCTTTTCTTCTGCAAAACGGTGTCCTCAACCTAGATGCTCATGACTGTTTTAAATGTTACAAAAGAACACAGCCTAGATTATGAGTCAAAATCTTGCTCTGCTGTGTTGTCTCAGCCTGTGTGGTAATAAGTAACTGATATTGTTTCTCGTCATCTATGGTGCCACTTTCAAAATGTAGAACAAAGGTGAGGGTGTAAAGTTCGTGGTCCTCTCACAGCGCCAGAATAAAAGTCTCATTAGTCCCGTGACAAACAGCCTTTTTGAAATCACATTACTAAATAAGCGCTTTCATTTCACTCTACTGTGAAATCAGACTTCATGATACATGTATGAAAACACCTCCGGTCATCCAGTAAGGCCAAGCATTGGACTACACACACCTTAAATCCATGACAGTTCGCATTTATTTCAGAAGCATATCATTTTGCACTGTGATAGTGTAGTAACTATTTTACTGAGCATCAACATAAAAAAAAAAAAACGAAACAATATCTAGTATGTTAAAGATACTATATCTGGGTTTTCTTAACTAAACACAAAGTTCAAAGTCCAAGTCTGTGTGTGAGAGAGTGTTTGGATTTTAATGTAAGAGGTGTGTCATTTAACAATGACAGCTTTTCAAACATGCAGTTCATGCAGCCAACCTATAATAATACATTTAACGAAAACGTTGCACATAGAAAAGTAAAGATTCTGTGCACTATGACCATGCCCATTCCTCTTTTTTTTTTTTTATTCAATCCGACTGCTACCTTACCCTGCATCAGCTTTTCTTCCCAGTGAAAACATCTACTCTCTTACCACGTGAAATGCTGTCCTCAAATATGCATCTAGCATCATCAACTTCCACGGCTGCTGGATGGCATCAGGCAGCGGAGTGTAAATGTAATAAGCAACTGCCAGCGTTAATGACACAGTAACTAGGAGTGATATGAGCCTCATCTTGCAGCTGGAGGATGGTGTGTCTTCAGTTACTCGCTGGGCGGAAGAGTCAGACCTACTCCGCCGCCTGAAGCTGTCTCACTCTTAACTCGTCGCTGGCGCTTGGCACCAGAACGCGTGGAATTAAGCACTTCCGCTGAAAATCTTTAGAAAATAAAACTATATTTTGAAAGTGATGGTTGATTAAAAAATGTTTTGAATGAATCTGTGTCAGTCACATAACTTTAAAAACGGCAAAGTATGAAATAGCTATGGCTACATCTGGTCACGGTGGGTAGATTACTCTATCTCACTAAAATTCAACCTAGTAAAAAAAAATGAAAAGGCCACGCGTTGACACGATCAGCGTTTTTATTTTGAAAGATGGGTGGCAACAGCAACGAATGGACACATGGGAAGTGAAGTGTTTTTGTAACAGCTGTAGGCGTGCGCAATGCTGTATTACATGTATGTGACCACCATGGGGCACAATGGAGCTGCAGACTTTACCCTTTGCGTTACATTAGTGTGGGCAGATTTGATCACATTTCAAAGGAAAAACAAAACAATATTGTAATGAATTAATTCTTTATTTTAGGCCTAATCAAACCAACTAAACTGAAGCTACAGAGGA
Source organism: Pterophyllum scalare (assembly GCA_024447675.2). NCBI lineage: Eukaryota > Metazoa > Chordata > Actinopteri > Cichliformes > Cichlidae > Pterophyllum > Pterophyllum scalare. The sequence continues at coordinate 55,689 of JAMQGT020012826.1, read as the reverse complement.
AGAGAGCACAGCCTAGAAGTGTTGCAAAAAGTAGTAAACAATTTCTTCGAGGGAAACACATAGATTAGTCTTGCAGGAAACTCACTGTCAGTACTTGAAATGTAATATTTTAACTAATAATAAATTCTTTGTTCAGCTGAATTTAATTACTGTCAATGGTGTGAAGCCTCTGGATGTGGAAAGGCAGGATGGTCCTGTTCATATCAAGAGCTCCTTTCGCACTGATTCTTGATGCCTTTTCACATTCAGACATCTATGTGAGAAGGTATTAGTGGTGCAATCTGTGGGCAAGATCTACTCTTTTAGCTAAAAGGATAAAATCCCAGTTATTACCACTGGGTTAGTATTTCTTGACTGTGTGCCTGTGTAGATTCTCAGTCATTCAGGTCATGGTAGTCTCTGGAGCTTGAGGCGACTGGACTGAAGATATTTCACCTCTCATCCGAAAGGCCTTGTCAATTCTAAAACCAAATGGTGGAGAGTCCCAGGTATTTAACCCCTAGTGGGGGTGTCCCCTGGATTGTGTGGCTTTTAAATCTATCACAGGAATGTGTTTGTACAGAAAACATGGCTTCAGGAAGGGAAAGGGAGTTAAGTCAGCACAATTCAATCTTTAATTTACATAGCATGTATCTTAGAACACCTAAGCCACAGCTAAACATGGATCACAATGCCAGAGTGGTCCAGTACAGTAAATAGCGCCAGAGCCCACTATGCAGACTGGGCAAAGAGTCTCCTCCTCTCTCTCTTTCACTGTCTGTGCTATGTAACTTTCAGTCTCTTCCCACGGTTTAATTTTTAAATGGCCACTGTCTGTCCCTGGTGGCCTGGCGTGAGAATGTAAACAAACATCACAACGATGAGGATCTGACCTCTGCGCTGAGCTGATTTTTCCAAAACATAGTAGCAAGACCACCTGACCGTGCCAGCTAAGCCTCTTGGAAGACCAGAGTGGGGTTGGCAAGGTGGCAGCAGGAGGTCATACAGAAAAGCTGATTAGTAAACAGGGAAATAGCAGATCAGCCTACTTGCTCCTCCAAAGCTCATTAATTAACACACTGTCGGACCAAAGTGAGAAAATGACAGGCTGTGGTTTTATTTCCTCAGTATGCTCTCGTTCTGTCTACGTTGCTAATTATGACCTCTTCCCCACATTGTACTTTCACATTTTTCGTTCCAAATAACCATTTCTGTTACTGCTGCATTATGGCACAACTACCTTATATGAACCATTTCATCTATGCTTTACAAGCCTACCTCATAGTGTAACAGAAGGTATAGGTAGAGTACAAAATGTGATGCTTTTCCTGCAGATTTTGTTGAAACATCACACTGAGGATATGCATGAACAGTAGAAAGTAGATTATGTTGCAGAATCACTTTGATATATATTTTTTGTATGTCATGGTAATTTGATACCTTTGCACCTAGTTAAGTCTGAATGCATCTTCTGTTATTTATGATGCTTTTTTTTTTTTTTGCAGTCATCTTGACATCCTAAATCCTGCAGGATCAGTGTCAGTGTTACACTCTCAAAAGATCACATTAAGCCAGATGCCTCGCTTGCTCACTTTCCAAAAATCCCTCTGAATGAGAGTGTCAGCGGAAAGCTTAAATTGTAAGTGTGACATATGCACTTTTTCTTGTGTGTGTGTGCACACACACGTGTGTGGTATAAAGAGTATACATTAAAATTCCCTTTTACTGCCCCCTTTCTCCCTCCTGTTTGTTGGCTTGGCGTCTCCCGCCAGTCTGTGGTATGGAGGGCAGAGAGAGGGCCCCTCTCTTGTGTTACTGACTGGAATTACACTTATGGTCATATAACATGACTAAATGCATGAGGCAGTAATGGAGGTTTTCCATTTCAGGCAATCCTGCCTCATTGCTCAGCCTGAGTCTGACACTGCTTTTAGCTATATTTGAGAATTATGGTGGTTGGCTCTAGTATACTTAAAATTAAATTACTTTGTTTAACAAGTTGTATGAAAAACAAAAAAAGATCTTTTTACAGCAATCTGCTACAAGTACTTGGAACTAATATCAAGACAATGTGCAAGTAGTGTTTTTGTCATCTGCGTCTATCTGAAGCACAGTTGCATGCAGTATCTTGAACAGGATATTTTTGACTTCACTCCTCCTTTATTTTTGAAATGTGATTCAACAGAGAATTAAGCACTCCTGCAAAGATCATTTACAGGATGCTGACGTGGCTGTGTGTTTAAAATGTTGTCCCTTCAACACGCCAGAAAGAGAAACAGTTCAGCAGTGATGCTGATGGGACCCGGATGACACAAATGAGTGGATGCGCACATGTAGGATTGTAAACCTGTTCCTGTGTTTGAGTGCTTTGCAGTAATGAGTCCATTAGGATCCAGGTAAAATATTATAACAAACAACTCCTCTGCCAGCACTTGAGTCCGTGACAAATTTCCATAAGAGGAGAATAAATTATTTATTTATTCCAAGGGAATACATCAGAATTTCTCTGATTAGATCTTTTTTCGCTTTAAACTTGGGTGGAGCATAGTTCAGATCCTCTTGAGACAGATAAATATTACAGTGAATGAAGACTGAATTCCATGTGTCTTCAATCATTTGACTATAACAGAGTAACACTTAATGCTAATATATGTCCCCTTTCTGCTGTGACAAGTCATATCATCTGCCATGAAAATGTTGATTTGGATAAATCAATAAGAACTGAGGATTTCCAAATCCAGAGCCTTTGTTCCTTTATGATTCTTCAGGGGAAACTCCTTACAGATAAGCCGCCACCAGTGGAAAGATTTATAACCAGTTCAGTCAAAGGAAAGGATGTTGAACTATTTGAAGCATGATAAATATACGGTATGACAGTGGACCTTCTTTGTAAAGGAGGAAACCTCAAGCGACAGTTACAGCTGACAGGAAATGACCATTATATTAAAGAAAAGGAGGATTTTCATATTTTCTTATGCCATTAAGCAGCACTGGAAGGACACAAGTCACTGAGACAGAAAATCATGACAGATGATACAGGACTTCTGTATTTTTACTTTACTTTTTCAATATGTTGCTGTTGTAGAAAGAGATCAACAGCGATTCTTCACTGGTGCTCTTAAAAAGATCAACCTTCTTAGGACGGAGGCATGTTCTGCTGCAACTATTGCAGAAACTGTGTTGCAGTGGAAACAGCACACACTTCTGTTGTGGTATTGGTTATGCTATTGATCCACTTTAAGCTGCCACTGATTTAAGATTAAATAGCTTCCCATGCTTTTTAACTGAAATAATCGATGAATTGTGTGACTGGACATGCGCACTTACATGTGGTGACATTAATAAATTATAGTATTCAGGAATGCCATGGACATGGGGCCAGTTGGGGGTCGCTATGCTTCAACTGCAAAGCAGACTATTTCTGAAATGACAAACAACGATCTGTTGTTATTCTGTCTTCCACAAAGCAAAATGTCATATCTGAAATAATAGCAACAAAAGAAGCAGGCTCATGTTTTTGTTAGGCAGCATGCTGTCGATGTGGGGCGTTCAAGTACACAGTGTTCTTAATTAACTGAATAACTGGCTATTTGCTCTGCTGGTGATGAAAGACTGACATCATCTGAGCAATGTGGAATCTTTTCATTTTTAATTCTTCATCTGTTGCAGTTTTTCTGCTCTTATCAGCACATGACTTGAATATTGGTTTATCTGGGTTTTCAACTAAATGAAGCAGAAGCACAAGAGAGCACCCTTTGATTATGTTGTAGCTTAACAGCTTAACAGTATATGCTGATAGATAGACAGACAGACAGACAGACAGACAGACAGACAGATAGACAGATAGATAGATAGATAGATAAATAGATAGATAGATAGATAGATAGATAGATAGATAGATAGATAGATAGATAGATAGATAGATAGATAGATAGATAGATAGATAGATAGATAGATAGATAGATAGATAGATAGATAGATAGATAGATAGATAGATAGATAGATAGATAGATAGATAGATAGATAGATAGATAGATAGATAGATAGATAGATAGATAGATAGATAAGCCAAGCTTTAGCTGTTGGATGGATGGCCTCACATTTGACTGTAGAATTCTTTGGTATACAGAGTTCATGGTCAACTCAATGACTGCAAGGCGTCCAGGTCTTGTGACTGCAAAACAAATCATCACCCCTGCACGACTGTGCTTGACAGTTGGTATGAGGTGTTTGTGCTGATATGCTGTTTGGTTTCTGCCAAACATGACCCTGTGCATTAGGGCCAAACTTCTTGTCAAACATTTGGACTTGCCTGTCCAAAGGACATTATTCTAGAAGTCTTGTGGATTGTTCAGATACAATTTTGCAAATCTAAACTGTACTACCATGTTCTTTTTTAGAGAGAAGATGGTTTTTCCTGGCAACCCTTCCAAACAAGCCATACTTGTTCAGTATTTTTCTAGATGTCCTTTGAACTTTACCATTTAACATGCTAACTGAACCCTGTAGAGTCTGAGATGCAGCTCTTGGGTTTTTTGCATTGCACAGTCTGATCTTGGTGTGAATTTGCTGGGATGTCCACTCCTGGGAAGATTGTGGCATTGTGTTAAATGTGACTCAATCTGGCAAAATGAGTCGCAAGTCAAAGGGGCTAATTCTTAGCCCAGTAGCATATGAATCAGCGCTGTATTGTGGGTTATTTCTGGGTCACGGGATGTCATTAGCTACAAGGGAGAGATTGCTTACCTGCCACCAGTGATCATTAAAATTATGTTGCAGTGATGTCATTATTAAAATTTATGTTGCATATTAAATATGCAATGTAATTTTAACAAGATCACATGGTAAATGGACTGGTACTTCTATAGCATCGTTCAAATTGAGCACTTAAAGCACTTTCTCCTACAATTCTCATTCTCCCAGTCACACATTCATACAGTGCTTTCATCTAGACTTAAGCAGTTTTGTCTAGCATTCACACACACACATACACACACAGACACAAACTCCAATGGATAGATTGGGGTAACTTGGAGTTCAGTATCTTGCATAAGAGCGCTTTGACACATGGGCGGGAGAAACTGGGAATCGATCAAATTTCCATGGAAGCGGTAAAGGTGTAGTTAGTTTTTCAATCAGAGTCATGTGAAAACTTTAATTTTCACATGTTGGTGATGAATGTTTATGAATGTATAAGTGCTCCTAACATTCATGGCCCATTAAAGTTACCAGTTTTCCACAGGAGGACTCTGTGGAATGCTGTGGAAAAATTTCTCTTTCAAATGACTATTTACCTACACAGGATTCACATGCACACATAAAGGTATATAATAATAAAATAAAATAAAAAATACAAACAAAACAATTACAGATGCGCTGATCTTGAACAGACACATCACCAAAAGCAACCCTACCTATATTGGAAACTGCATCTTTTCCCTGTTCTGTATTCATAAATGGGATATCAAAAGAATTCTTGTGAAGGGAAATGGAGATTAAATAATTGTAGTTTACTAAAAATGACTTTGTAAAGAAAAAAAAATTGTGCTGTTGTCTGTAGATGGTAAATGATGACCAGCCTATCTTCTTGTAGGAGTACTTGTTGGGGTACTGAAACTTTCTTCACAGATAAATGTAAGAAAAATGTAGAACACTGCAAAAAATGGGCTTTAAATCATTGGCAGTGGCATGTATGCAAATTACATCTGCATAGGACTGATAAAAAAGTTGCCTCGACAGTCTTCGGCCTAAGAACATGATAATCATAAAGGCTGAATACAATGCTCAAAAAAATAAATAAAGGGAACACTTAAACAACACAATATAACTCCAAGTAAATCAAACTTCAGTGAAATCAAACTGTCCACTTAGGAAGCAACACTGATTGACAATCAATTTCACATGTTGTGCAAATTGAATAGACAACAGGTGGAAATTATTGGCAATTAGCAAGACACACTCAATAAAGGAGTGGTTCTGCAGGTGGAGACCACAGACCACTTCTCAGTACCTATGCTTTCTGCCTGATGTTTTGGTCACTTTTGAATGTTGGTGGTGCTTTCACACTCGTGGTAGCATGAGACGGACTCTGCAACCCACACAAGTGGCTCAGGTAGTGCAGCTCATCCATGATGGCACATCAATGCGAGCTGTGGCAAGAAGGTTTGCTGTGTCTGTCAGCGTTGTGTTCAGAGGCTGGAGGCGCTACCAGGAGACAGGCCAGTACACCAGGAGACGTGGGGGAGGCCGTAGGAGGGCAACAACCCAGCAGCAGGACCGCTACCTCCGCCTTTGTGCAAGGAGGAACAGGAGGAGCACTGCCAGAGCCCTGCAAAATGACCTCCAGCAGGCCACAAATGTGCATGTGTTGGCACAAACTGTTAGAAACTGACTCCATGAGGATGGTCTGAGGGCCCAACATCCACAGATGGGGGTTGTGCTCACAGCCCAACACCGTGCAGGATGCTTGGCATTTGCCAGAGAACACCAGGATTGGCAAATTCGCCACTGGCGCCCTGTGCTCTTCACAGATGAAAGCAGGTTCACACTGAGCACATGTGACAGACGTGACAGAGTCTGGAGACGCCGTGGAGAGCGATCTGCTGCCTGCAACATCCTTCAGCATGACCAGTTTGGCAGTGGGTCAGTAATGGTGTGGGGTGGCATTTCTTTGGAGGGCCGCACAGCCCTCCATGTGCTCGCCAGAGGTAGCATGACTGCCATAAGATACCGAGATGAGATCCTCAGACCCCCTGTGAGACCATATGCTGGTGCGGTTGGCCCTGGGTTCCTCCTAATGCAGGACAATGCTAGACCTCGTGTGGCTGGAGTGTGTCAGCAGTTCCTGCAAGATGAAGGCATTGAAGCTATGGACTGGCCCGCCCGTTCCCCAGACCTGAATCCAATTGAGCACATCTGGGACATCATGTCTCGCTCCATCCACCAACGTCAAGTTGCACCACAGACTGTCCAGGAGTTGGCGAATGCTTTAGTCCAGGTCTGGGAGGAGATCCCTCAGGAGACCATCCACCACCTCATCAGGAGCATGCCCAGGCATTGTAGGGAGGTCATACAGGCACGTGGAGGCCACACACAATACTGAGCCTCATTTTGACTTGTTTTAAGGATATTACATCAAAGTTGGATCAGGCTTTAGTGTGTTTTTCCACTTTAATTTTGTGTGTGACTCCAAATCCAGGCCTCCATTGGTTAATAAATTTGATTTCCATTGATGATTTTTGTGTGATTTTGTTGTCAGCACATTCAACTTTGTACAAAACAAAGTATTCAATGAGAATGTTTCATTCATTCAGATCTAGGATGCGTTATTTGAGTGTTCCCTTTATTTTTTCAGCAGTTTATATAAATGGTGCTCAGTTATTCAGAAATGTATAAGGAATTTTCACTTTGGAAGTTGCTGTATTAAAATTGAGAAGCATATATGAACATTTATATGATTTATTTTTTTCCTAAGTCTGTTTTTGCTTACTTATTTTTTAGCCATAGTTTTATGTGCTGCATTAAATGCCCACACAAAACAGTCAGGGGCAAAGGTATGCTCTGTCGAATGATGAATTAAGGAACGAATGAAAATCTTGGTTGACTATAAATGATAAAATGAGGAGGACTGATGATCTGATCCCTGCCAGGTAGGCATTTGGTAATTTATTTCATTTTGGGAAATGGGATCATACACTCATCACTATTTTCATAATTTGTAAGACTCCCCCATTCATTTTCAAGAAAATCTTTCCACCCACTAATAGCCAGCTCACTTCTAGTTTCTGTCAGACTCAGGTTTTCCGTTGGTCTCCTGGGGATCCTGGACTAAAGAAGGCAGATGGTATAGTCCTTCCACTGTAGCCAGCAGTAGACAGCACATCGGTTTCCTCTGTTTATGCCTCCCACAGTTTGGAAAAAGCATCAGGCTGGCAGCTGGCTTGGGCAGAGAGGGATCAAGGGTCAAGTGTCACGCTGATGTGGGCAACCGCATGCCTCAGCTCTGACCTTTAACCTGGGCCTGCACGTGGACAGTCTTGTACTGTTACGAAGAGGAGAAATACAGCTGTTTAACCAAACAGCCACCTCAGCATGACTCTTTGATGGAAATGGTGGTAAATATGAGCAACCACATTAGAAACAATGCAGCAGAGCAACAAGGCAGCAGGGATTAACATAGCATCTATGATTAAACGGCCATTAAAACATGCAGCTAAACATGCGTGCGCGCATGACCTCCCACTTCCTCCCTGCCATATTCAGCCAACGCCCCATCAGACTCCCACGAGCCTCTCTCTGGTCTAAATGGGATCCTGATGTTCTGTTAAAGAAACCCCCACACCCACTCCCTGCCCCGTGTCCCCTTTAGCCAGAACCAAGGCTGTTAAATGCGGTTTTGCACTCCTCCCCTCATCCTCAGCTGCTGCAGAGCGACGTTGACAAGAGGCAGCTGTTGTTGTGGTGAGAGGGTGTGAGTGATGCAGTAGGCAGCAACCAGAGGAGATACACAGATAAACTGGCAGATAACCAGACATATGGCTGGGGTCACCTTCAGTGAGCATGAATTAAATATGTGAGCGATTGTCTTTTTATTGGCACATAGGTCTGGGGTTGCGGCTTGCGGGGTTTCTATTAGCAAATTAACATGCAAGGATGAGAACATTTTGAAACAGGAGCTGCAGTTGAGGACCTTGACATGTTGAGAAGCTGCAGAACGTCTGCGTGCAAGCTGAGGAGCCTGCCTTAGAAGACAGGAAGGGGGTGTCTGGGTCGAGAGCTGGAAGCCAGTTTAGACAACTGGTATCTTGTAACACCCTAATAAAACTTTTCCCTTCTTAATAACATTTCCCTGTGGGAGACAAGACCCAAAGTGAGATGCAGAGCTTGACAAGGTTGCTGATAATCAGGGCACACACACACACACACACACACACACACACACACACACACACACACACACACACACACACACACACTGAGGTAATACTGAGGCAGGCAGGCTCACAGTGTAAAATACATGTGCAGAAAGCATTTTATTAACTCTGGTTGGTAATAATTCCAACTGTCTGCCTGATTTAGGTCTGAATAGTTGAGTGTACCATGTGTGTGCTGGGGGTGACCCCCGTTGTCCTTGGCTTTATACGTGATTCTGTATTTCTGGCATGTGTTGCTTTCAGCAGAAGCTCAGATCCAGGTGTCTAGTCCTTAAGGCAAAGCTCTCATGTGCAGCACGTATATGTTGTTTATCTGTGCTGGTGTGTGAGGTGCTGAGTGACACTCCCTGTTCCATTTTGTCAGAATGTGTCAACACCCTCATTGCCTTTTCTTTTTATCCCTCTAACCCCCTCTCTCTTCTCTTTTTTCCGCTCTGTGTTGCAGTTCTCAAAAAGAAGACAGTTTCCTTTACTATTTTTTTTCTTCCAATTTTAGTCAAGATTCAATTCTTTTCTCAAGGCTAAAGCAACCACTCTGCACTGATTTCACCCTCAAAGAGTAAACAGAACTTATTACTTGAGCAAATTTCAGAACAAAAGACTTAAAAGAAGAAAAAGCATAAATGGTCAGTTCAAAGACAGACATGGATAATTTTGATGTTTGCCCAAATGCCTTTGAACTCACTAAATATCTGTTTTTAGCTTGTTTGCTAACTCTAGAAGGTAAATTAGATAGCAAAGCTTAACCCAGTACGTGAATGTTGCAGGTAAGTATGCCAAAGCTCATCTTCTAGAGACACAATTTTAGACACTTAGATTGTTACAAAAGTGATTCAATATATGATTAAATCCATTCCATTCATCCATTTCTAAGATAATAAATAGATGTGATAAAATACACTCCCCTCCAAAAGTACTGGAACAGTGAGGCCAATCCCTTTATTTCTGCTGTAGACTGAAAACATTTGGGCTTGACATAAAAAAAAATCAATATGAGACAGATGATCAACATCTCAGCATTTTTTTTCTAGGTATTTACATCTGGATATGATACACAGTTCAGAAGATAGCACTTTTTGTCTGAACCCACCCGTTTTTCTCGTGATAAAAAATATTGGAACATGTGACTGACAGGTGTGTTTTGTTGCCCAGGTATATATACATAAACGCTTAGTGACTAAAATGCTATGTTTCCTAGACTTTTTAAATTTCTAATTTGGGTAAATTGAGACTTTTACCATTCACCTTGTTTTTTGTTGCTCACTAGGTAGAAAGATGTGGTAATCTTGATTCCCAAACACAGCAAAAAAACCCCCCAAAAAACCAAAAAAACCAAACAAAACCCTCAGTCTGTGGGTAATTCTGCTCACCTCTTGAATCAGGGACTTACTATGTAATTTTTCTGAAATGTTTAAGGGACTTGTCTCTCTGGTTGTTCTTCTTCTGCCATAATACTGAACTGGGCCCTCCTCTAATTGAGTGAGAGTACTTATTTTTATTCTGTGGCCTGAACAAGGTACTGTCACACACACAAAGACTCAGAAATATATAGCTACACACACACACACACACACACACACACAAAGTGGCTCCACTTGTCATATGACGCAAACCTTGTGATAGATGATGTTGTTACAAGAGACACATTCCAGCAGGATTTGTTGGGGGATCTTAGGTGTGAAGCATGTGTTTTTGTGTAAGTGTGTATGTAAAGAGCCAGGCTACTTTAAACCAATGAGTCCATCAGCAGTTCTCATTGGCATGGTAACTTCACACCACCATCAACAAAACCACAGACTACATTTCGTTTTTGCTATTTTTTGCCTGTTTGGCTCACCTGCTAAAACTGTGGTTTCCACTATTAAGTGGCGCCTGCAGCCTCACTGGCTCTTAACACAGATGGAGGACACTGAAGTCACATCAGTCTCTTTGACCATGTGGCTCTAATAACAGAGGTTATTAGATGTGGAGCTGGGGGAAGGGTCAAATCTACAGTCACTTGCAATCAGAATAACACAGAGGAATGAGGGCGAGTGTGGGGAGAGTTCTCCACCTAAAGTCTCTGTGTGGGTGTTACTGCCAGCCACCTGCCTAACTAAAAAAAATCTTCTTCTGCATTTATAAAATTGTATCATAATCTGCAGTCCTTGCTGAAGCTGACTACCTGGTCTCCATAGAAACACAGATTTTGAGCACATAAATCTTGCACTTCACCAAAATTAATTATGTGGTTAATACCTGCTGCCTCATGTAAACATTATATTTCAGTCTTATCATTTATAAATGATTCATTATGTGATTTTATTATTAAAAGAGACCCATAGAAATTTTTCTCACACATTGAGACTGCGGCTACACAATACTTTCCCCAAATTATTCATGAAAAGGACCCCTAAAAGCTCTATATTAGAGCTCATGCACACAAATAAGAGCAGACTTTTTTGCTGATATATTGTAAAACTGGATAATTGTTTGCACTGCACATGTAAGAGAGAACAAAGAGAAAGTGATCTTAAAATCTGTGACTGAATTATAATCCTTTGTGGAGTTCTTGTGAATGCTTTTGAGCCCCTCTCTGTGAGAACCAATATGGGTAACCTGGGATTTTAGACTCCTATTTATAAAAATAAAGAAAAGGCAAAGTCCTTGTGTGGCAGCTGTACACTTCATTTGTGAAGAGGATCTTGGTTTATTCAGTAGGTGAAAACAGCTCAAGGAAACTTTTTCATATTACGCAGATACTAATATTGTCACATTTAGTCTAAAAGCTGGGGTACTGTTTGACTTGAAGCCCTACTCAGCTTAACATGTTATCAAATGCATCTTCACATTTTATATACTAGACCAAACCATCAATCGAGTGAGAAACATATCAGCAGATTGATCACAAAAGTACACTTTGGTTGAAGCCCTAATTTAAATGGGTAGGATAATCATAGTTTGCCATCTCGTATGTTTTCACTATAGTAGCCCATCAGATTGAGAATTATGCAGAAAAGTAAAACGAATAACAGAACAAAACTACAGAATAAAAGTAAATACTATGTAAAGCAGCACACTTCAAAAGCAGATGCATTAATATTGCGTATACTTGGGTAAATATACGTACGATGGCTACTTTTGAAGGCTGGTAACCTGGGTTACTAATAAGCTGTATAGGCTGCTATAGAGCTGTAAACGTAAGCCAGCCGTCACTCTGCTGGAGCCCCCGCCCCGCCGGTATGTTAACGGGAACTCCCCCTAAGTTCCCCGGTTGTCCTCTCTCTGCTCATTCTCTCCATGAGCTTTCACACAGGCATACACACAGTCCCCCCCTCTCTCACACACGGAGCTTCTGCGTGTTGAAGCAAACCTCCGTATGCTCTCTCGGCTCTTCCCCGGCTACCCGAAAAGCGGCTGTTTGATTTCGCAGTCTGCGTCGAGCCTTGTCGTGACAGAGTTTGGAAACGGCTGAAGGAGGAATTGAGGGGGGCGAGGAGAAGGTAAGCGATGGTGTTTATCCTTATCCCTGTTTGGGAAACTTTGCCGTACGATTAGCGTCTTCCCGCTGCATTGTAAGGGGGGGGGCTGCATCGTCAGCTGCGGGGCTTTCGATAACTGGGGCGTGATTATTGGAGTATTTCTGTTTGCGCGCGCGTAATGGTGCGTGTAAATTCGCACAAGTGCCCTTTCACGTTGGGGGTGGGGGTGGAGGGGGGGACAGGGATCCTCCAGTCGTGTGAAAGGAAGTTTGGGGATTGGACGCGCAGATTGTAGCGGATCTTTGAACCTGCCCGCTGCGAACAGCGCAGAGGCTGTGAGTGACTGAAGCGCTCAGGTAACTCGAGTTTGTGGCGCAAGTGAACTTAACTCCTCGACTTAAGCGCAATCCTGTAAGTTCTTTTGACTTGATTTATGATACTCTGATTACTATAAACTGTTTTCCCAATCTGGAATCTGAGACACTTAAAGAGATGAACTAATTAATACTTTTTGCAGTGCACAATAAATAGCTGTTAAATAAATGTGTATTTCTTTAGCACATGTGCAGGCGGGGATACATGCATGAAAACCAGAAACAACAACAAAAAAATCTTTTTATCCGTACTGTGTGTCTCCATTATGGGAACAACGCTCCCATAATGTGTTTTATTTGTGTTTTTGTGCAAATATATGTTTGTGTGTGCGTGCCAGGGTGGTGATATCCTGTCATATCCTGTGAGGTGGGGGTCAGTCACAGGGTCTCTCCTCCGGTATTCTCCTAGAATAGATGTGACACTCACATACACACACAAGCACACACACTATGAGAGGCATCTTCTGTCATATTCCCGTCTTTTCTTTTAGTGATGACCCATAATGACCTCAGTACTTTTGTGCCATCTAAAGGCTGCTGCAGATTATGAAACTTCCACTTTATTTAAAAAACCCCAAAATAGGACATTCCCAGCTGTGACATTGTGCTCTTTAGTGTGTGTTAAGTGTGCCTTCTCCTTGAATCTACCTCATCATTTGATTTCAGTCCCGTCCAGTCCAGTTAATCCCATCCCTGTGTACGCATGAGTAATTGTCCTCTTCTTTGCATTAGTTCTATAGGTGTTTATCAAAATGCTGATTCAGCACATTGCTAGATCTGAGGAGTTCCCTCTTTATGACTTTATTTTTAACAAACAGATGAGAATTATTATTATTTCTTCATTTTTTTTCCTAGTACAAAAAGTGTCACTACCACCTCCATATGCATAGGGATGCATTTCAGAAGGACCTTTAAGCAATAAAGACAATCCAGGGCTTGGCATACAGCCTGTCAGTTGTGTAGCTATCCCTTTTCTTGTGGAGTGGAGAGTGGCAGGAATGAGTCAGAGAGGAGAGCAACAAACTCATTCTTTCTTGTGGCTCCCTGGCCTGTTCACTGGATGTGTCTGTCAGATGATGGATGTAAGAATTTGTGTTTGTGTGTGTGTTAGAGAGAGAGAAGAATGAGAGGATCTTGTCTGCTGTAACTCGAGCCCTGGCTGGACACACTGACTCTTTAAAGGCCACAAAGACTGAATTGCATGAACTCTTGGGAATGTGTGTGTGTGTGTCACATCACCAGCCACAGACCTTGTCACATTTGCACATACTTATCTCAATCTAATCATAAGTGACAGGCTGTGAACTCAAAATATGATTTTTTTTAGTATATATTTTTAACTTATGATATTCAGTAAGTAGATGACTCATTGGTGCAAAATACCCAAGAGCCTAAGGCCTTGGATTTTCAGATATAAAGATTTTCTGCTCTTTTTGTGTTTTGTGAATAACAAGGAGGCACTAATTCAGCGTTTTCCTTTCTATGCTGGAGCTGATGTCGAAACGCCTTCAATGATTTAGTTAGTTAAGGTGAAGAAACACTAGCTGACCACAGTAAATTCAAATCAGAACAGGACAACAATGCTGTGAGAATGCTGGACTCAAATTTTGGCAGAAACGCTGTCGCATACACACACACGATTCCTGTTGTGCTGAAATTTAGTTGGCATAACTGTAACTAAATAGAGGGTGAACCAGCTAAATTTAAAAGGGCATTGGTGTTTTTTTCTTTTAAAGGTGGATTGTTCTCGTCTGATACCTGATCAAGAGAAGAGTTAATCACTTTGTTGATATATAAATAATATTAATTTCTAATAATTACTGAGAATATTTAAAAGCTTATCAGTTTATAACAAGTCTGTTTTAAAAGCGTGTGTGTGTGTTTAAAGACAAAAGCAAGAAAACAAGAAAAAAAATGTAACAGAATGCATACAGTCGAGAGAACAAATAAAAGTAGCATGTTATGTTTTTCTTCCTCTTCTTGGCTGGGCTGAGCAATGCTTTTCTCTTGTGAAACATGATGTTAAGCTAGCTAAGGGCCTGACTCAATGGGTAAACTTACACTGTGTGTACAAGAGAACTGCATCACCAATTCATTTATACATACAGGAGCTGCTTGGCCATGAAAACCCATATTTTTTTGTGTGGTGACATTAATACCAGAGGTGATCCGGAATTCTGCAGCCGTTGGGTCAGCAGAGCTTTGGTGACTTTTATGCATTATGTGCCTCAGCCCTCTGTAACTTTATGCTGTCTGCCACTTCCTGACTGAGTCGTTGTGGTTCCTAAACGCTTCCACTTTGTAATAATGCCACTTATTGGAAGAAATTTAATGAACTGACTATTGCAATCATGGCATCCTGCAACAGTACCCGTGAGCTCTTTAGAACGGCCCATTCTTTCACAAATAAAGTCAGACTGCATGGCCGAGCTCTTGGTTTTATACACCTGTGGCGACGGGACTAAAAAGACCTGAATTCAAAGATTAAGATGTGTGGCTCAGTACTTTTGTCCAAATGTATTTTAGAGTCTCAACCCACAGGAGGATAATTAGTACATTTACACTTAACAGGGGATTTATACTTACACACCACAGGTACTTCCTAACTGCAAACCCTTATGAAACCCAATACCATAACCTGACATGCACTTCCCTAGAAATGTAACTACATGTCACTGTCAAAGCATCCTGCACAGGCTCTACATAGATTCACCACAGAAGTATAGATTAAACGTAATGGAGTGAGGCCACAGAGTTTGCATCCTTCTCTCTTCATTGATCAGTGATGGTTGTTTCCTTTTATATTAAAGGATTTCAGTGTGTTGCAGTTGATGATACTGAGATGCTGATTTCCTATCCTTTCCTATCATTTCAAATAATTATTCAAGTGAATGCAGTCCTTGTCTTCCCTTTTAAACCATTTTTGTGTCTCCTTCCTCTCCTTCTCCTTTCACCATATTGCAAAGAAGACTGGTTTATGTATTTTAACTTTTGGATAAGTTGATCACCTACTTGGTCTGCTTCTTTCTCAAACAGAGTGTGGGTGGAGTGGTGGGTGGATAGGCGAGAGGGTCCAGGTCCGTTTTGGAACCATATTTATGTGAGCCACGATTTCTCGCAGTCCCCTCGCAGATGTGCGTCTTTTCACAGGTGCTTGTTGTTCTCAAGCTTTATGTGTGTGGATCTTTGCCTGTGTGTATGTGTGTGTGTTACTTAGGGTGTGCATTCATGTGTGATATTAATCTGGGTTTTGTCCATTTCTCACATAGGCGTAGAAGGACAGTAAGTGCCTAGCAACAATATCCCATTGGAGTACTTTGGGAGTGTCCTGATGTAAATGAGTAATGAATGTGGTTGTGGTGGTTTCACACAGGCAGATGTATGTTGGCTCAGTGGGCTGAGTCACAGACTGCAGACTCACACTGTCCTGTTTCATTCTTATTCGTGTTAGGTCTATTTATAGCTGTTTTAGGAATTAAATACAACATCTCTTGTTACCAAGGCAAAAGCAACAAATAACAGATTAGCTTTGGATGTAAATCACCTGTGGGAATTTCACAAAGAGAGTTACAATTTTAGGTTTATAATATTTGATAGAAAATTTAGCCGAGAACATAATTGTATTATTATGCTAATGTTCCATTTGTTTGAAAATACAAAACTACAACTACTAATAGTATGAATTCTTTTACTTTGATAGTATGTGTTCTTAATGATTTTTTTTGTGCTTTTTCCTCTATTAGAGAGGTTGTTTGGGGAACTTTTCACTTATCCAAGCTGAGGATGGAAGGTGCTATATTTGCAGCTTGTTGAGTACTTTGAGTCAGATTTGCATTTGGGGATTTGTGCTATATAAAGATATGTGGCTTTATTTGATTTAACTTGTCTCCAGGAGTAGATTGGATTTTGGAATTTTTTTTTGGAGGTCTGGGATGTGAGTGGAGTATTAGCTTACCCTTCTGTGGAAATTTTTGTCTTTTTTTTTTCTTTGATTTTCTTTTTTTAAACAATGCGTTCAGAGGGAGTTTCATTATAAGTTCATTAAACTTCCCTTGGTTGTCATGAGTTGTACTGCTGTTATTATAGGGCTATATTTGTCTCTTTCAGCTCTGAAAAAACAGTGTAGGTAGTTTTATTAAGATTTAACTGAATTTGGATTTCGAGGAAGAATTCCTCTGCTGCAAAGTAGTTTTGTGGAATTTGAGTAGCTCAAGGCATTTATCAGCCATACGAGTCTAAATAAAGGTGCTACTGCAGCACTTTCTATTGATGTATGACGTATTCCAGCCAGCCTGGAGATATACTCTCCAGGCTGCCTTCTGGATGCCTCCTAAATGAGGTGTTTCCAGGCATGTCCAAATGGGTGGAGTCCTCAGGGCCGAACCAAAGCATGTCTGTGCTTTAATCTGTTGTTTTTTCTTTAATTTAGGTTTCCCACCATTGGGGGGGGAATGCACTTTACAACACTTAAAATATATATATATAAAAAAAAAAAGAAAAAAATGATAACTTTTCTGATAGACATAATAAAAAAAAAGTTTCATCCACATTTAAATTGGCCTGTAGGTCATTGTTTTATAAAGTGTAGTTTTTCTCTTTTCTTTTCTTTGGATTCATGCAAAATTCTGTATAACATAAACCCACATCTTCTGTTATTCAGTATTTAGTTGGTAAATAGTGAAATTACCACTGATAGTAAACAATGTTCATGTTCAAAATGGAAAAGGCCCAGCAACATACATTCAGTAGATGCATTTGTTTTGTGACTGTGAATGCAAAACCCACACAGACATGCAAAATGGCATATAATAGGAGTGTAGTTAATTATGTAATAGAAAAGAACCACAAAAGGAAACGGTTTGAACTAGCCTGGACACGCAAACACTTCTTTTTAAGTCAAGACAATATCCTCATACAGTGTCAGTCAGCTGCTGTGCATTTTAGGAGTCTAAAATCCCAGTCAGCTGAGTTTTGTTCAGCCATATAAAGAGAAGAAAGAATCCAGTGGCATGAAAATTTTAATCACATTTCATTTTTAGATTGCTTTCATGCAAAATTATCAGTTACATCACATCCACACCCACTCTCTGAGTGTTTATGTCAGGCTGTATGTCTGGATGTGTGTGTGTGTGTGCACGCGCACACACACACACACACACACACACACACTTCATCACACTGGCGTGATGAAGAGGGTGTGGTGTGTCTGTAATTAAGCCAACATTAAACTGAGTACCAGGACACCGACTGCTGTTGGCCTTCTCACATTTATGCTTTCTAATTGATTCAGAGTGTGATTTATGTAGCTGTCTGCACCCACATGCGCTTGCCTGCCCTTGGTTGTGCAAGCGCACACACCCATGTGCACACACAAACAATCACTCACAAAGCTGTGTAACTCATCATTGTAGCACAAGGCCATATTCTATTGAGTGTCTTTATGGTCCTTTTAGTGACACATTCTTTCAAATTTCCCAGAAGTGTGTGTGTGTGTGTGTGTGTGTGTGTGTGTGTGGGTGGGTAGGTGAGGTGGTCGTCTCATATTCCATGTAACACTGCTGGCTGCTAAAAATTAAGACATGACAGGGAAAGTGTGAGTGTGATAGTGAGAAGTGGGTGTGGGTGTTCTGAGCAAGCTGTATCTCAATAAGCTAAAGTTACTCCGCTTGGTAACCACAGCCTTTTGCCATCAGGTGCTCAAGTGCAGTCAAAGTAGTTTTTGTCTTTTTGTTTTTTTTGTGTAAGACAGACAATCATTTTATTGTTTGAAATTTGAAAGCTAGCAACTCCAGAAGGCAGTGAGGAGGTTGCCATCAAAGGGGAAAAGGTTGGGTTAGACTGACTACATAAAGGTTTGTGTTAGGATGTAGTGTTCCTTTGACAATGATGTGTGTCATGATGGAAACTGGAGAGAGATAGTCCGAAGTCATCAACAGTAACATACATTATTTAGCTGTTGTTTATGCCTTTCTTAACAAGGCCAAAAATTAAAAAAAAGGGCAACAAACAGCAGCAACAACAATAAAAACAAAAATATATAATTTACATGTGGTTGTCAAAATAAACCCAAACAGAGAACTTTTAAAATCAAAAGCAACAGTGTTAGGAATAGCGCACAGCCACAATGGAGTGATTCATACACGAGTGAGTGGGAGGTGGATTGTGCCCAGTCGCCTCTCCTAACTACCTTTAACCACTGAGAGATCCACCCTGGGAAAAAGGAAGTAGGACCAAATAAAAAGAGGTCGAAGGAGAGAGGGTGAAGATTAGTGAGAAAGTGATGAAGATCCTGACACGGTGATTCACAGATCTCCCACCATCCCGGTACTGCTCATTGACTGGCTCCATTGTAGGCAGGGTGAAAGCGCGCTGATTGGCTGAATTGGTCTGAATGTCGCTCCTTCTCATCTTTGGACTCTGGAATTTGTGTGTGCGTTTGTGTGTGATGAGTTAATAGCTATCCATTGAGTGGTCGATTGTGTCCCGTTGTCCACACTGGCTCTCTTTGTTCAGACTTTACGCACTGTCACACATACATGCACTTACACGCACATGTGAATGTGAGCCAGGCATTCCTCCAGTGGCAGGGCACTTGCCAAGCGAGAAAGTAAAAGAGGAAGAAAGGCTAACAGCACCATTCATAGTCATGGTCGTTGTGGTTCTTCTTGGCCCTAGTTCTAGACATGAATGGGTCTGAGGCTAAAAATATTTTATTGCTGCTTTTTATGCTTGTTTTGAATCTCCTGCTCTTTTCATTACCTCTCCTCTTTTAGATTCTCGTACAGTGGAAGCCTGTGCTGCATTAAGGTGCATTTAAGAGCATTTTTGAGTTTATAGAGTGGTTGCAGTCATTCAGGGTGTAAATGTGTTGAAGTAACACTCTTGGGGGGGAAAAGACAAAGGAGAGAGACTGTAAAATGTCATGAGGCATATCCAAATGTGTGACACCATGAGTAGACAGTATGCACCTTTGCCCCTTCACTCAGTGGGATGTTTTTGGCCTGCAGTATCCTGAGCTGTATAGCAGACAGGCTGACTAAGTGACAGAGGCAAAGGGGTGTTTAACTGGTCAGTGTGGGTAGACCATGCGTCTCACTGGCTACCACAGATGGACAAAGACAAGAGAAGAAATGGCGAGTTAGAGAGAAGTATGAAGACACGAAGGAAAGGTTGCCAGAAAATCTCACAGGGTGAGGGAATTAGAAAGACAGAAATGTGGGTAAATAATTAGATTCACCATTGGGAATTTGCGTCATCATTAAAATACCTCCAGGGAAACAGGCGGAGAGATTATTTAAGGCTCTTGTTTATTATGCCAGCCTATGTCTCAGGGCAGAGTAAAGGTTCTGCAATTAACATGTGAGTTTGGAAGAGAAGAGGAGAAGGGCAGCAGTCTCTCAGAGGAAGAGGTGACCCAAATGCACCAGTGCCCTCTCTTATTTTTCCCTCTCAGTTTAATCTAAATCCATTCAAGAAGCTTTATTGGCCAAGATAAGATCGCACATTGCCGAGGCTTAAGTTCACCTCTCCCTCTTTCTGGTTGTATGGAGGCGGAAGTAGGTTGGTGTTGAGAGAGGAATGACAGCCTTTATCTCAGTCAGTAAACACAAGCCAAGGGAGTCCCTACATTGTTTATACTGTGTCTCTAACTCTCCACTCCCGTACATAGGCACTTTGAGCACACTGTATCACAATCAGTCACTCAGAGACACACACTGTATATATGGATATTCAGGCCTCCGTGCACACTCAATTTAAGGTCACGTGCAGTAGGAACACAGAGATAGACATGTACAGGCACACACACTTTGAAGCTGTGGTTGGATGAGGCAGTGGTATGTGTTTAGTGTGCGTGTGTGTGTATGTGTGGTGGATTTTTGGCAGCCTGTATACGGCAAACTGGTCAGATCCCAGCACATTCAAGCTTCCCTCCTGCCTGCCAGTCTGACCACTAGTGACTGTAAGTGTGTGTGTGTGTGTGTGTGTGTGTGAGAGAGAGAGAGAGAGAGAGAGAAACTGCTTTACAACAAAGTAATCTTTAGTGAACATTAGATAAATCCATGTAGATCTGCTGATTTATTGTTTATGGCATTTAGAAAATATTTTACATGACATACTTTAAATGCTTTTATGGGTTTTCTGTGCCTCTTTGCAGTTCTGTTTGAGTGCAATCCTATAAAAAAGTGTAAACCTTTATTTCTAGATTTGCTGTAGTGCTTACATAATTTCCATCCGTCCATCCATCCAGAAGTCTTTCCCATCTGCTACAGGGTGAGAGGCGGTATGTAATTTCCATTTCTTGGAATTCACGCTTACATACAGTTAATCTGGAGCATTATGTTTTCTGTCTGATTTGATAATAAAATATAAGCTCATAGTGAGTAAGGCTCAAACTCATTTCCCTTACGTCAATTTACGTCAGTTTCGTTGCTTAAAATGTAACACTCATTTCCTGGCCTTTTTATGCCCACCATCTAGCCACCTCCCTGCAATTTCAGCACTTTTAGTACCTCTTTTCTTTCATTTCTGTCTTACCTTTCACATTTCTGTCTTCTCTGTTGTTTTCACTGCTTCCTCGAAAAGAACCCTTGTTGTCCTCTGAGCAACCAGCTGGCTCTAAACTGAATTATTTTTCCCTCTCTGTTAAGGCTTGTAACAATTTGAATTTGACTGATTGTCTATATATACACTGTTTACAAAATACAAAAATACACTTTTTAATCAGAGTATAGCATCAAGTCAGTTAAACTTCAGGGATATTGATCTGGTCAGTTAAGTAGCAGAAGGGGTTGTTAATCAGTTTCAGCTGCTTTGGTGTTAATGAAATTAACATCAAGTGCACTAGAGGGGCAAAAATAAGACAACCCCCCAAACAGGAATGATTTTACAGGTGGGAGCCACTGACAGTTTTTCCCTCCTCATCTTTTCTGACTGTTTGTCACTAGTTTTACATTTGGCTAGGGTCAGTCTCACTACTGGTAGTGAGATGATACCTGGACCCTACAGAGGTTGCATAGTTAATCCAGCTTCACCAGGATGGCACATCAGTAGGTGACATTGCCAGAAGGTTTGTTTGTGTCTCCCAGCACAGTCTCATGGAGGAGATTCCAGGAGCCAGTTAGTTACTCTAGGAGAGCTGAACAGGGCCGTAGAAGGTCCTTAACCCATCAGCAGGGCCAGTCTCTGCTCATTTGTGCAAGGAGGAATAGGATGAGCACCGCCAGAGCCCTTAAAAAATGACCTCCAGCAGGCCACAGGTGTAAATGTCTCCGACCAAATGGTCAGAAACAGACTCAATGAGAGTGGCCCGAGGGCCTGACGTCCTCTAGTTGGGTACCTGTGCTCAGTGCCCAGCACCTTGGAGCCATTAGGTATCGAGATGAAATCCTGGGACTCATTGTCAGACCCCTATGCTATCATTATAGATATTCAGCATGATTTTTTTTTTTATCCCCTTTGAGATCTGATGTGTTTTCAAAGTGTTGAGCATTCTATATACAGTAAATTATACAAAATGTTGTCTTACACAACTTTGTTGTCACAGATCTTCTACTTCATAAGCTATAGTATGGAGGAAAACATGAAGCTTGTTACCGCTGTGGCTCATGTTTGTTGGCTGAGGTTCCTGGGGAGAGGTTTTTAAGGTTGGGTGACTGTAGCTGTTGCTCTAGGCACATAACTACAAGGCTGCTGGTTTTAGAAAGGCAGGGGAAGACTGGGTGAGCAGAGTAAATAGCCATAAAGTAAACAGGTCAAGATGCCCTTGAGCAACTTGTTGAACTTGAACAACTCTTGTGGAGTTGCTTGTTTGCCAGCAGCGGAGGACTCAGTAGTTGCACGAATGTGAAGCAGTGCTGCAACAGAAGCATGAAAGCTCATCCTGTCATTCAAAACAAATATGGTTTTAAAGTTTAAACAGCAAATAAAGAAGCAAAGTCACAGCAGGCTCTGGAGGACACAAAATGTGACTTTGCTGTTACTTTGATCATTGGATTTTCGGTGTGCGTGTGTGTGAGGGAGGGGGGCGTCTGTATAATAGTGCTATGATTGTCAGAGCTACATCCTTGTGGTTTCCATGGCTACAGACAGTGCTGGATCCCCACTGTGAGACAGACTTGCACAGACACCAGACAGATGAGCGTAACTTCAACTGATAGTTAGAGCCGTGTCGTGCTGAGAGCTGAGACCCACAAGATCCTCAAATCCTTTTTTTGTTTTAGTCTTTCTTTTCCTCAAATGTATTGGAACGCCATCAGAAACGTCTCCCCCCCAACTCTGCAGAGTTAAAGCAAAGCTACAATTTGGATAAAACCTTACCAGTCATGGAAAATATTTAAGTAGACTCATTTGAAAAATTAGATGGGTTTGGCATGATGGGTAGTGTGGTAAGGTTCAATTTTACAAAAGCCCAGAAATTTCTTGTAATTTTGGCTTTCAGGCTGTTCAAAAACCTCTGAGATGGGTCACACCTGTCACTGCTTGCGTGTGTAAGTGTGCCTCTGTCTATATGCACTGCAATTTCTTTGATTCTTCATCAATTTTGTCTGAAATAGTGAACAACTTCTACTGACGATAGAAGACAATCACAGCTTGGTTTTTTTTTTTTGTTTTTTTCTCCATTACATTCAGGAAGCCTGTTTATTCATTTAAGTCCATCTTTTGGGAATGAGGCATTTTAGTCGCACAGTTTACTTAAAATTCCCTTGACAGCTGGATGATAGTTTGTCACTCCCACATTTCCAGTTGCTTTGCTTGTCTTGATGCAGACTTAACAGATTAAAGGATAGAAGACACGCAGATTTAACTGATTTTGGCTTGCTTTATATGAGCAAGCACTTCTGCTATGCCCTTTGCTCTCTCACTCTTTTTATTCTCTCTGTTTCTCAGCCTTTTCTGTACTTCCTTCTCATTTTTCTTTCTGTCATCTATATTGCTGTCATCTGTTTTCTGATTGATCAGCTCAGAAAAAAGTGGTAGCCCCATTAAAAAAAGAAGAAGAAAAAAAAAAGAAATTCACCCCATATAGTCTTCCTTTGACTTACAGTCCCCTCAGGGAGATAAACACCAGAGACCTTACAGTCACAGTTTTTGATCTGAACTGAATAATGATGTGTTTGTACAGTATTTGTCCATGTACAGTAGAGTATGTGAGAATTTCTGCACATACCTGCATCCATGCTGTTATAATACTGGTGCAAATATTGCCATCCTCTTGTTGAAGTTTTTTTTTTTCCTTTGAGAAGTGTGTGTGTGTGTGCGTGTGTGTGTGTGTGTGTGTGTGTGTGTGTGTGTGTGTGTGTGTGTGTGTGTTAGTGCACCATGCCTGGGAGAGCCAAGATGTGGTAGTTTGATATCATTGGCATTCTTTCATCAGTGAGGTGATTCTCCTGCTATGTGTTTGAACTGCAGTGAATCAAAGCTTGTTGTACATCTGCAGCTGTGGCCACATCACCTGCACACACAGTGTACTGCCTGTATGGGCTTTCTTTGCTGCCCATCTTTATTTCATTTTTTTTATCTCTTTGTAGCTTCATGGGCTTTGTTCTTTTCTTTTTCTTTTTTTTTTGCTTCTTCTTCTTAGAATGCATGATGTGGAAGCCATATTCAGGCAGATCAGTCTTTCGTCTGTAGTCAGACAGTGTCACACTCCATACAGTTAAAAGTATGCCATGTAATCTATCCAGTACTAGCTGCAATGAGCAACAGAGAGTTCTGCAAACTCCCTTTGTACTTACACTGTTTGCTTGCTGACTCACGGGGGAGGCATATTAACACAAAGAGAAGATTTTGTATCCAACACTATAACTTGGAAGATAAGTACTGGGGTTGTCTAACTGAGCTTTTTGCACTGCAAGCCGTAACTTTATCAGTTTCTCACATCATTGTGGAGGAATTTTGACCCACTCTTCTTTACAGTGTTGCTTCAATTCATTGAAGGTTGTGGGCATTCGTTTGTGTACAGATCTCTTAAGGTCTTGCTACAGAATGTAGGTGGGGTTGAGGTCTCAACTTTGACTGAGCCATTGCAACACCTTGATTCTTTTCCTTTTCAGTCATCCTCTTGCAGATTTGCCCCTGTGCTCGGAATCATTGTCCAGTTGTATAACCCAATTTCGGCCGAGTTTTAGCTGTTGGACAGATGGCCTCACTTTTGACTCTAGAATCTTATGGCATACAGAGGAGTTCATGATGGACTCACTGACTGCAATTTGCCCAGGTCCTGTGGCTGCAACACAAGCCCAAGTCAGAACCCCACCACCACTGTGCTTGACATATGAGGTGTTTGTGCTGATATGCTGTGTTTGGTTTCTGCCAAACATGGTCCTGTGCATTATAGCCAGACATCTCCACTTTGGTCTTATCTGCCCAAAGGATATTATTCCAGAAGTCTTGTGGTTTGTTCAGATGCAACCTTGCAAATTTAAGCCATGCTGGCATGTTCTTTTTAGAGAGGAAAGCCTTTCTCCTGGCAACCCATCCAAACAAGCCATACTTGTTCAGCCTTTTTCTAATTTTACTGTCGTGAACTTTAACATTTAACATGTGAGCTGATGCATGTAGTTCTTGAGCTGTTTCACACTTGCTGATGATCTATTAACCAGGTTTATTGATTCGCAGCAGCTGGACACCACTTATTCTGTTAAAAAGGTGTAGTTAGTTTTTCACAGGTCTGCATAGAGTCATGTGAAAACTTTTATTTTCACATGTTGATGATGAATGTTTATGCATGTATATGTGCTCCTAGCATTCATGGACCACGAAAGTTACAGCAGAGTATCTGGTGGTACTGAATACTAATCAAATACAAGAGCTCTCATTTCCCCTAATTTGGAGTATTTCTGGCACATTTTGTGGCACTAAAACCTTGCTGCGGACAAATTAATCCTGCTCACATTTTTTTTGAAGCCATTAAGAAAGTTAATTGCTGTCATTTACAGAGGCTTTTAATGTTGGAGAAATGTGAACACTCATCTTCTGGGAACAATAGACCTATTTCACAGCATGAAATGATAGGTAAGGACAGATGTTACTAATCACATTAAGCTGGGTTATGTACCTCATTAGATAACACCTGTGTTTACCTATTTTTTCCATGCCAAAATGGCAGAAGTAAAATAGTTCTTTAAGGCTATCAAAATTGTCTGGTTGTGGTTAATAAGCAAAAGCAGAGTCGTTCTTTTCTTCTTGATTGAAAACATTTGCATGTAGTTTTACCTGCACTTGTTTTATACATTAATCTGCTCATAAAATGGCTCTGTTCTTAATAACTCATGTTTTGGTGCCCTTTTCCTGTCTTAATTTAAGAAATTATACATGTCTTAATACATTTCTACTCATAGATCCACTATAAGAATTTGTAAAGCTAGATTGCAAAAGAATGTTTGAGTCACAGAGAGTGTGGCATGTAAACATATTACACATTAAAATTACCTACAGTTAGAATAGTAATACAACCCCACGTGCTTGCTTTCCCAGTCTGTACTTTCTCATTTCAACCTGATTAAAGGCTGAGTTCTGAAGCATTCATCTCAGAAACATCGAAGTACATGTTGACTACATTGATGTGGCCTGTGTGTGTAATTACTCTGTAATTTCGTCATGGTAACATTGTGATTAAGCAGTGATATATGTGTTTATTTGTAGCAACATTGTATTGAGTTTCACAATAGAAACCAACACAATCTAGTGACAGGCTGTGTGGGCAGAGCGCTCATGGGAACCAGAGTGGCTTTTAGCATTCAGGTCCTCGGGGAGGGCTGGGATTGTGTTGTTGTTGTTGATAAACTCACTCCCATAGTTTCAGGGCCAAAACACACAGATACACAAAGAAATAAAGCTCCTACTTTCACTCACATGTACACGTACACTCATGTTATACATACAAGAGTTACTCATAATCATGTAAAATATAAAGACGCTTAAAAATAGTTTGAAAAGTCACACTCCTGCACATGACTCACATGGTGTAAAGTTTGGGTTCACGTGCCCTGAAGTTAAAACAGTGTATGTTCGAGTACACACATGCATATATAAATGCACCCAAACAAATGAAAGCTGAAGTTTATAGTCGTGGGTCAGAGCCAAGAAACACTCAGCACAGAGACTCTGGCCTTCTCATCTTCTGGCTCCTCTCCATCATCTTTCATCTTTCATTGTTTTAGATGCAAAGGGATTTTTTTCTAAGATTATCTTTTGGGGCCTTTTTGCCTTTTATTGGATAGTGTTACACTGGAGAGTAGATAGGAAAGCAGGGGCAAAGGACCCCAGGTCAGACTCCCAACTCAGGCCGCTGTATTTCAGCCCTGAGGCACCTGCTCACCCTGTGAGCTAAACCGGCACCACAAAGGGAATCTTTGCTCTGCCAATATGGAGGGGTCCTCTAAGTGTCATGTGTTTGTCTCTGTGTGAGATTACTCAAAAGCGACCTGGCTGAATTTGTAACTTTGGCCAGTGAAGGGAGGCCTCAAAAAATTCAGTGTTTCTAATCTGGGAAATGAGAATGTCATCACCTGACACAGTGTCTGTATAAGAACATGTTTTGTAAAATTATAAAACCTTAAGCATTTATATGTATTGTCACTATTTACAAAGAAAAGGGACAACATTAAAAATGCAGCCTAAACAGGCCTGAACACATCTGGGGGTGTCCAGTGGTGTCTGCCAATGGGCTGCAGCATATCTTTGATCAGGATTTCTCAGCACATCCAGGATGCTTGATTGGATTGGGATCTGTGGTGTTAGGAGGCCAGGCTAATGCCTTGGGCAGACTTGAAACCTGCTACTATGCATGCCGATATTTAGTTCTTGATTCACAGCGGCACACTTTTCAACCCCGCATCCAACTTTTAAAAGACAGGTGAACAACAAGTGCAGAAGCAGACTTTTTTATATTTAATATCTGTATCTTTCATGTTATGACTGCTGCGGAGTATATTTTAGTGGTAAAAACAAAAACGGCTAGAGATCAATTGTGCATGCAGTGCTGAGGATACAGGACTGCTGTAGTCGTTGTTGCTGGTCAAGAAAATCATTGGGAGATAAATTTACAGCAAGAGCAGTTATTAGTTTCAGTCCGGATTTGTGTATCCAGCTGTGTAACACACCTCTGGAGTATGATGTAAACTATGGACAAGAAATTTTTCTTCTTTTTCCTGTTTTTTTAAATTAACTGAAGAAGAGCGTGAAAAAAATCTGTGCAATGGAAAATCCATTGTAGCTCTTTGTTTCTGTAACACCTGTAAAATAACAGGAATCAAATTACATATTTTCTGGCTGCATGGGTTGCATTGGTTTAAAGGGGCAAAGGAGGTAAAGATAGGAATCGAGTGTTCAAATTCACCCTCTGGCAAGGCAGGCTGTTAAGAACTAGAGACCATGACAGTGAAGGAAGGTGTCTGAGATATTCATCATTTTAGCTGCATCAGGGGAATGCAGACCACTTTACCCCCTCCAGGCATCACAGCTTATGGGCTGAGCACCTCAAGATACTAGCGCTGCCCTCTGGATGCCCTCCTTTTCCTCCACCTCCATGGATGCAACATACGCTGACGGCATAAAAGTCACACACTAACACGCTTTCAGACTATTTTCTGACATGTCATCTTATAATGGCACACACACACAGTTTTCTTTGTTTTTTTCCTTCCTGTCTCCCAGAATCCAAAACTTTCTCTTTTTTGTCAAGATGAATGATTTTAAATTGCAAAATTAGAAGGGAACAAAAGAGAAGCCACTGGCTAAACAGAGGAAATCTTTAGAGGTGAAGTAAAATAAATTCTTTTTTTCTTGCTTGCATCTGTGGCTGTTTCTGAAAGGATATATGAATATGTTAGGAACTGAATAACTATGACAAAAAAGAATTGGAGTGTGTAGTCCCCCCCCCCATGTTTAAGTCCCTCTCCTTTCCTTTCTGGCTCTCTAAGCATGATGGACTTCCTCTATTTTGCAGTCAGAATATCTCCTTTTGCTAAAACCCAATCTTAATCCCAAACAGTGCCATATGGAGAAAGAGAGCTAAAATGATGGGAAGCTTTTAAAGACTGAAACGAATGACTGGTGCTTTTGAAATGAGCCAGTATTTCCTAAAAGAAGATGAAATCTCTGGACTTAACTTGACACAAAGGCCCAGGGCTTTTTGAATAGATCATTTTAACTAGAAGCTCCCCTCTTGACTTTATAATGAGGCTTTTTGGAAAGCTGCTCTGTAGCTGGAAACTGAGGGGTGGAGACAGAGTGAGGATCGCAGCCAGTTTCCCAGAGGTTTACTGACTCCTGACTTCAAAGGCGAAAACAGTCACACTGTAACTGTTGCTCAAGGAGCCAATTCCTGAGGGATCAGAAGTGTGCGTTTCTGGGTATGCATTTCCAGTAGTGAGAAGTTACACCTAGAGACTGTTAATGTTAAAGGGGAAATTTAAATAGTTGATACCTTTTAGCTTCTGTTTGCAAAATTTTGAACATACAGAAATTGAGGAAAACATTCTCACTCCACCTAACTTGCTTTTTTATACTAGTTTGAAAAGTCAGAATTGGGCACATCTTCAGCTGTGAGGTTGATAATTCTTCTGTATTTCAAGTGTTCAAGTTTCATTTTCAAACTTAATTTGTTTGTAAATATGCCCGCTCTTTTCAGTATATGGAGCTCGGTCCATGAACTTGTGCTGGTGGTTTGTGTGGGATTTGCAGACCTCTCTTGCAACAAATTGTGCGAGTGTAGGTGTCAGTGTGTGTCTGTGTCTTTCGTACAGTCCGCATTGTGTCTGCGTGCGCTTGCATACGTGTAACAGCAAACAGATGTGAAGCGTGCACTTGGAAGACTTGGCAGTATGCTCACAGGATGACTGTGTGTCTGCCTCCACTGTCTGTCTGGAGCTTAGGAACACTGACTGGAAATTTTTGGGATCATAATTCTCACTGCCTGTTCATGTTATATGGAAACGTAACTCATACACATTTACATTTATAGTATTTACTGGCAGCTAATGGTTCGGGAAGGACAGCCACACACCCACTTGACATATTTCATTTGCTGTCTCCTCAGCTTTTATGGGACACACACACACACACACACACACACACACACACACACACACACACACACACACACACACACACACACACACACACACACACACACACACACCGAAGTAAGTACTGAGGTATAAACCAATGACACGTCTCAGCAGTATGTTGTCATCCTGAATGTATGAGGGAAGGCCTTGATTTGGCAGTTGGAGGTATGCTGCTTGTGTGTGTTGCACCACTCCAGATAAGGTAGGGTTAACAAGGCTTTAGTGTGGCTAGTTTTTTCCTGACCTACCTTACACAGCACTGCAGAGCATGTCATTCCTAATGTCGACTCCAAGTAGTGATGATGACTTCATACACTTTCAGGTTTACATTTCAGTCCTTCCATAGTTCTTTCTGTAGATTTTAATGGGATTGTTAATTAAAAGCAGTAAAATCATCAAATAATATTAAGAATTTACTGATAATAATCTGTTTATATAATTCATGAATAACTAATATTGGAAGTGGTACAATGGTGGAATACAATATTATACAAGCAACTTCAAATGTTGGAGATATTTTGAATACAGTTCGTCATCAAAGTACTAGGTGCCATCGAGACCAGAAGCTTTCTTCCTTTGGGGAATGTGAGGTATCTATACATCTGTACGTATTATGATGCACGCAGTCAATACCATAATTTTAGTGTCATTTCTGGAAGATAGGTCAAGGAGAGCAATAAAATGATTAGAATTCATCCTTTGGCAGCGGTTATCCTCAGACTTGCTGAAAGACTCTTGGGCAGATAGATAAGTGGAAAGACCAGCACTGACAGTTCAGTCAGAGATTCCAGTGTGTCATGCCAGTAAATGCTAATCTAGCCTCTAGGTGCCCCCGCAAGCGGGGGGCTACAGAGATCTAGTAAATTCACTCCTTTCTCCATACCGTGTCTCATTCTGAATTCAGTTAAAAATCCTGTCTGTCACTTTTGGAGCTCTAAATGCTGGTGCTACGTCCTACTGCATGTTACCTAGTTACTAGAGCTCTATAGTGGTACATTGCTCTGAGCAGGGTTTGCTGGGTTTGTCTTCATAGACTTCAAACCAGAGTTGGTGAGCTTTTGAGGTCAGGAACTCACTCCTACTAGTAGCTCATTTAGACTTTGTATATATTTTTTTTCGTGTTAGCTTTATGTCTGCAGTTCGTGCTTGTATTTAGCTCTCATCTTTTTTTTTTTCTTTGCCTAAAAGGTGCCCTGTAAATCAACTTTTCCCCTAGGCACTGAGCTCATGACTTTACATGGTCGCTTACTGATGATCCACTAAGGCTAGTCTATAATTGACATCACTGTTGGCAGGCAGTGTGACTGTGCGTGACTGTGTTGCTGGGCTATTGGTCAGCGTGTTAGTATGATGAATTGTGACAGTAGTCACTGTGATGGTACAGGCTTGGAGCCAGTTAGAGCCACAGTAACAGAACAGCGTTCCCACTTTGCCTTTGAACTGCTGCTGTGCTGCTGTAATGAGGGAATTTTCTTTTCTGAGCCTAACCCAAGGGAGGTTGTGTGTACATGTGAGTCACACATGCTGTAGCCATTGTCTTTATGCTCTTTCTGGCCCATAACCAGAGGCCTTGTTGTTTTTTCAGCCTCCAGGTGACCAAAACAAACGAGAAGAATGTGTGTGTCTGTGCGTGTATTTGTGAGTATACGTTGGCCTTGATGAACTTTTCTCATGTACAAGGCAGTCTCACATGAGATGACCTCAACTTTGTGAGCCTTCGCCTGAAAGACTGGGCAGCATGTCAAAAAGCTGTGTGTGTGAACGTCTGTGTGTGTGCGTGAGGACAGCAGAGGCAGGTAGGCCCCCTTCCTTAGCTCTACGTTAAGTCCCGGTTTGACATTATTGAAGTCTAATAAGCCATACTCAAGTCAGCTCATGTTGTAAATCTTTGCTTATTGTGCAGCCATATCACAAAACAGATGTGCGCTCACACATGCATGCACACTGTGGATACACATAAATGCAGCCTGCAGGTATATTTGGAAGACGGGGGGAGGAAAGAAAGCAATCTTAGCCTCTCCTTTTCTTCTGTTTACTTTGAATCTTTGGTGTGACCAAACCCAGTTTTCTGAACTGGTTGGACAAACGAGCTCTTTCATTGTGTCATATTATAGTATACTTGTGTGTGTTTGCGCGTGTGTGTGTGTGTGGGTGGTTGTGTTTTATTCTCCATTCTTGCTCAGCTTTAACCTTCTTGCTTTCAGGCATGGTTGTGCAAACATCACACTAGTTTCCACATTAATTTTCTTCCAAAGTAAATTGAGATTTTTGGACCCTTACTAATCATTGTCATCTAAGAAAGCCAGTGAAGATATTTCTGTAACTGTGAGGAAACATCTAATCAGTTTGATCTAATAAACACCAAAAATGTGAGTGCAAGAAGTTTGCCATTTTATATTTGCAATTTTTTTGGTGATAATTTTTATGTCTGCATACCTGGAAATACAGTTAATTTGTCCAATTAATTTTGAGCCTCTGAAAACGGGGGACTATGTGTAAAAATGGATAGAATTCCCAGTTAATGCTAAATTTTTGTTAAAAACCCCTGAATTAAAGCACTTCAGTCACATCTTAATTGTTTGATTTAAAACCTAACAAATTAGGTTTTAAATGGCAAAACTATAAAAATATTATCTTTGTCCAACGAATTATGGACCCAACTGTATGTGTTGGAAACTGAGTTGTATTCATGCAGTGTACAGTAAAGGAGGGCTGCTTCTCATTAGGAAAGTCTAGACCTAAACCCTGGGCTTAGCTGCAGCAGCTCAACCACATGCTCTGATAAAACCAGATCCCAGCCAGCGCGTGTATCCACTTGGCATCCACTGAGTGTTGAGGGCTAAGTCAATGAAAAACCCTGCTGCTGGTGTGCGGTTTCCAAGCAGATGAAATAAAATGTAAAGTAAAGCCCCAGCAAAACATGAAAGCAGACTGGAAAGAAATGGAGAGATACTTCTGATAGTTGTCTTTAAGGACCTTGAAGGGTGGATAAAACAAAAGGCATGTTGATGAAGTGATGACAGGTAAAAGGTAGGAGAGGGAGAGAAAGGAAAGTGTGCAGGTGCTGGAAGGAAAAAGGGTAAGGACAAGATGGAACATTTTTATGCAGAAGTGAATGATGATTGCCTAAAGAAATATGGATCTAAATGCGTAAACATGGCCTTGTTTCTGCTTGATGCACTTGCATGCAGAAAGACTCATGAACATGTGCTCTTGAGATGAAAAGGCAGTCGGACGAATCACACACACACACACACACACACACACACACACACACACACACACACACACACACACACACACACACACAAACATGACTCCAAGAATAGACTCTAAACACTAAGGGAGAAAATAACCCGGTAACAGCGGATGTGGCGTGTGTGTTTGTGTGTGGCTCTGTGTGAGAGAGAGGCAGGTTTGAATGTTTTCTTCTTTTTTTTTAATGTGTGTTTGTGCTAAAACATTTATTTTTAGGGTTATCTGCTTGAGCGGTGCCGTTGCTTTGGTCTTGCTTTCATCCCCAGCTGTAATGAATCCTGTAAGCTGTTTAATATCTGTTAATTCTTCATGTAGTGTCTTTATTGCTCCCGCTACATGCACTAATTTATTTTCTTGTCTTTTGAGGTTTTGCACAACCACTGGTTTAATAGAAGGGAGGGAGAAGAGCTGAGAGAGAGAGAGAGGAAGAGAGTCCAGTGTTAGAGTCTTGCTTGTATATTGGGTTGTAAATACTCCCCTTACAGGCTTAAAGTGACACAGGCTGGATCTGCAGCAAAACCCTTTTTTCCTCTCTGTATATGCGGAAAAACAGCTGGACATTACATCTCTGTGCAGATTTTACTGTAAGTCTGAAGAAAAATCAAAGGTGGCATTTTTTTTTATTCAAAGAGCAGAAATCCCAAGAGCTAATGGGTCAGTTTATTAATGACTCTGATGTAGTGCAGTGAGTCAGGGTCCTGGCGGCCTACATAATCCACTAAAGGGTAAATTTATATAATTCATACCAAATTTGCCTTCCAAACATACATCATGGAAATCTTGATTATAGCTTTAGGAAAGTGTTCTGAGGTGTGTTTAAAAATGAAACCTTAACCGTCCTGTTCAAGTCAAGGAATCCTTTGAGCTGCCCCCTCAGTTTTCATCTTGAACTCATAATATTTAGCAGGCATCACAGCAAGTTCCCAAATTCCTTTCAGACACATAAATCACTTCAATTTATGATTTATGCAATAAAATGATAAAAACATTACTTAGCACTGTCTAATATGTATGATACTTCATGAATTTTCCAGATTCCAGAAAATTAGATCACTGCATAGTTCATATGTAGATATTGCTGTTTGATACCCTTTCACTTACTAAATCTCAAGTAACTTCTGTGGGATTTTACTGAGATTAAACAATGCCTGTACTGGATAATTAAAATGGGAGAATCTGCTCAGGACATTGTTCGACGTCCTCCTTTCTCACGCGTTGCACAGTGCAGGAGAAAGCCCACACCAGATGCGATCTCACTATTGGGAATGCTATGTTTGATTTAAGTGAGGGTATTAGCTGGGTAGCGCGTGCAGGAGGCAGGACACATGATGCCCCCTCGCTCGCTGGGAATTCACTGGAAGGTTTGCATGGGCACAATCAGACATTGTCCAGGCTTTTTTATTCCAGAGCTGGCAATGCAAATACTGATTTCCACAAGTTCAGGGCTGCAGTGCACGTGTGAAAACGTCTTTAGTTGCAGTCATACTTTAAATAATGGCAGCCATCAGTTCTGGCTCAAACTGACTTGTTGAAATGTTGGTCTTGCTGAATGGTTGACGAACATGGGTTGAACCACAAAGTCCTGATTTAGATGTGGGTTTGTGCACGTGTGTATACGTGTGCATGCGACGAGATAAGGAGGGGTGAGTCACTGGTGGTTCAGAACACGATGACTCCTCACCAACTCATGACGTCGGGCTATGGCGACAGGGGTTTGCGGTTAGAAACCCTAATCTGCTCCTCATATGACCCTCTGATGGACAGGGACAGCAGTTAAACACACACATACACACACATACACACACATAGACAACCCTCAGACTAGTTAGTGTAGCTTTGGCTCTTCAGTCTAAACATGCACTTATATGGATTTCTGTTAAAATCTGGAGATCTCGACTCTTTCTCTCATTATAAACACATAGTCTTGCTACACATATCTGCCCAGATGGGCTCACAAATGTCTGAAAGCCATTATCTTTGGACAACCAGATGATGTCTGTAGGGGACTGTCTGCCTGTGAAATTATATGTATTGTACACCACTGATTTAATGCTTTTAAGATCCTACTTTTGCAGATTGGACTATATTTCCATGAAAGCCAGAATGATGAACTTTGGACAGCTTTTTCAAGAGATTTGCATTTCTCTTTTAATATTATCAGATTTTGAAAATAAAGATCTATGTCTTTAGCTCTGATTTAGCTTAAATCCTAATAAAAATCAAGTAGCATATAAATATTACACAAAAAGCTATTTTTGACACCTCAAAAGCTGTACAGCTTTGAAATGAATGACCTCTCTTGTCTAAGAATATATTTAATTAAAACATTAAATTTTGATTTCTTTCTCCAATAAATGCACACTTTTTGAAGGCCAACTGATTTCAATGAATTAGGGCATGTAACACTAAAACGATATGTTAAAGCTTTAGGTGAATATAAAGGAGAAGGAACTTATGTAAATGCGTGAAAACAAAGTTGAGCCTCTTGCCTGTCCTAGAAGGCTGGTTTTCTGTGGTTTGCCACTTTGATTTGGACTCTCGTAGCCTTCTGTTCACTAAATAATAGAGAAAATGATTGGAAATCAAAGCGCCAGCAGGTTTTAAAATCTGCTTTTGCCTCTCCCTCACTTTCTCCTCTCTCGAGTCTGACTCACAATCACTAATGTGTGTGCTTGTGTACAAACATGTCATTTCAAAGGCGGTCAAGGTGCACCTTTCTGCAACACACCTATCACCGTAACTCTAGCCTTACCAGCTGGT
The DNA here is from genome assembly GCA_024447675.2 of Pterophyllum scalare. Taxonomy (NCBI): domain Eukaryota; kingdom Metazoa; phylum Chordata; class Actinopteri; order Cichliformes; family Cichlidae; genus Pterophyllum; species Pterophyllum scalare. Next base: position 19,852 of record JAMQGT020012826.1, on the reverse strand, counting down.
GATGCTGACTCCATCACAATAAGCTGCTTGTGTTGCAGTTTAAGCTTAGGACTCACATATGCTGGATTTGAGTGGTGTGTATGTCTGCTGTGGCGTGTTTGGAGAGATTTGGTCATTGTGTTGCTGTTGAATGATATGTGTTAGTGTAAAAACATTCTGGTATCTGGGGAATGTCTGAGTTCAGAGCTTTCTGGAACAAGAAATGTATCTCTAAGCAGCACTGGGGTCTGGGAATTGGTCTGAGACTGGCTCCATATTGTCTAGTTTTGGTCAAGCTTCCTTTTTGGGCTCCAAATTTGTACGGACACTTCTTAAAGAATGGCCCTTTGTTTATTGATAAGTTTGGTATATATAATACCAGTTTTTGGTCCTCTTTGATTAAAAAAAAATAATAAAAAAAATAAAAAAGCTGGAATCTGAAATAACTATTATCCAGCCACTAATTGACTAATTGTGACTTTACTGATGTCTCCTAGATGAATAAGTGCAAAGGTGTTGCTGTTGGCGGCGAATTCCTTTTGACCTTTTGAGCATTTTTCCATCTTTGGTTAAGGAGATGCTTTTCCAAACTCAAAGTCTGTCCTCTATCCACACATTCATTATTAGACTAAATACTGAAGAACAGGAAAAAAAAAAGAGGATAAAATGTGCCACAGACTATCTTTTCTCAAAGCAGTTCATATGCAACTTAATACCAAAATGGCTCTCTTTTTAAAACTGTTTTTTTTGTGTGTCGAACAGTGGTTTCACCTAAAACTCATTTATTGGCAGCATATCAATAATTAAGGACAAAAAGGGACATGAATTCATTATCAAAGTTTCAAAGCTTTACCAAAAAAATGAAAGAAAGAGGGCGATCCAGCTGTGTGTATGTGTGTGTGTGTGTGTTACTGTAATAAACAAACTACTTCACTTGGATGCTTTTTCCCACTTTACACTAACATGGAATGAATTTAGTTAGAGAAGCCCCTTTGTTTGTAGGGAATAATCTACGGAAAAGCCAGGGTTGCATTAAAGTGTGTCATGTGTTATTATTAAGATTAAAATGTGCAGTTTGTTTCAGGTATATTAATGCTTTAACCAAGTGATTTTTAGCCCCGTTGCTCCAAACACGAAGCCTTTTTCATTTCACATTATTTTCTCTGGTTAGTATGTGATTGATGTGTGTGTTCAGCTGCTTGTTGGGTGTAGGTCGTGTAAGCTAGTTGCCTTTGGGTCTTGGGCTGCAGGTGGTAGCAGGAATAAACTGACAACTAGTGAAATCCAGGTCAGCTGTCTTGGCACATTACATTAGATTTATTTATGCGTCTGTTGTCTTTTTTTCGTGTGTGTGTGTGTGTGTGTGTGTGTGTCTAATGTATGATTGGTGTGACTCCTCATGCAATAGCATAATGCAGCCGAAAGCATGACATCATCACAAATGTGTTTGTTAAATATGTGGCTATACAAGGACTGGGTCATTACAACCTGCAGGCAGGTGTGTGTCTGTGTGTGTGTGTTTGTGTGTGGGTCTGTGTATACTTATGCATGCATGCATTTATTTGTTTGTATCTGTATGACACAGGTATATTTGACTGTGTTGTTTGGTGTCTGCAGTTTTGGTGTTTTGAAGCTGATGCCAGCTTTCATCATCATCTTCTCATGCAGCCTATAGTGTTGAATATTTACAGCTTGTTTTTTCTGCCTTCTGCAGTGGAACAGTAGTGTGTGTGTGTGTGTGTGTGTGTGTGTGTGTTTGTGAGAGCGAGATCAAGACTGCGTGTCTTAGCCTTATAAGGTCAAGCTCTTTTAACCAGGAAACATGTAAGGATAAGAGAAGATGTGAGTCACCATTTTCCTTCATCTGTTCAGAAGCACAAAAACATCCTCTTCTTTGCCCTCAACACCTTCCCTAAGGAGCTATATGTATAGTGTGTGTGTGTGTGTGTGTGGGGAGGGGGAGGGGTCCTAGTCATTTCTGTTTTGCTCCTAATGAGGTGCCAAACTATTCACATAGCCCCCTTTCAGGAGAGATGTGAGAAGTGCTGGGGCAACAGCCGGTGCAGCACTGGAGGTGTAGAACTGTAGCAGAGCGCTTGTGGCATTTCAGTCGGTAAAGACAGAATGAGCCTTGAAGTAGTGTTGGACGCCATTTAGTATTTATCTCCTTAATTGTACATGGTGACTTCACGAAAATATGTCAAGTTTCAGATAATTTATTTTATAATAAATAATACAATAACTAATGTTTTAAGCAGAATCAGACATGCGTATGAATGTATATATCTGTGTGCATCCTTCTGCAATGATCTGGCCAAAATCTAGTCTTTGTTGGACTAGAGAAAACTAGTCCATCCCCACATGGTCATTACATCTTAATCTGTACCAACTATGCAAACATGTTTCACGCAAGAAGGAGGTTGGGATAAGGAAAAGATTTGCCACTTTCTATCCATTTTCTTAACTGCTTATCTCATTCAGGATGGTGCGTGGCAGCTGGAGCCTGTCCCAGCTGTTATTGGGTGAGAGGCAGGGTGTACCTTGTACTGTCACTGATGGTTTTTAACTGACATGTAGTCTAGAGCAAAAATAATGATGGTCAACATCAGTTGCATCAAAAGCTAGACAAATAATAAATACTCTAAATGAGATATGGTGCTACTTTGTTTGTCAAAACGCTATTAGTTAAATCTTGAAATTACTTTTGTTTGTTTAGCCACTTAACACTGACCGACAAATTATTCAATCATAAAAAAAAAAAAGCCACCCAACTCACAATCGGTGTTGTGTCTGCACATAACGGACAACTTGGCAAAGAACCAATTTTAGATCATATCTTTAGGTAATTTGCTCCTAGCACCCTGTCACAAAAACAAACAATGTATGAAAAATGCAGAAGAGAACACGTTCTTGCAAGCATAAAACAGTATTTTTGCTCCAACAGAGTGGTTACTAAAGCGGTATTGGCCAAAAACTTGGCACAGGATGCTGTGCAGTGTGTTTTGCATAGTACTGTACTCTCATAGAACCATCCACCTTTTTGCAGAGTCTTGCCTTTTAGATAGAACATGCTCCTTGTCTCTACCAACAGACACTACCCAGGGCTGAAAACTTTTTTTTTTCCCAGTAGATATTTGGTCCACAATTACCATTAGTATTTGTTGTCTAGTTGGACAAAGTAATAAAAAAAACAAAGCAATCAACTTTTGTCATATCATCAAGATGAACGCTACCATGGATCTCTAAACAGGATCTTCTTGCATGTAGCTTATTTCTTTTCAGCCCTAGCTGCTGTTTTGACCTATAAAGACCAGTGCTATTATTCTGGAACATGCTGTATCAAGCCTGCAGATGCAAGTTTCATATTGACAGCTGTGTGTGTGTGTGTTTGTATGTCTAGGGTGCAGTGATTTGTGCTGTAAGCCTGGGTCTCATCCAGACAATAATTTTGGCAGACATAACAAGAGAATCCCCAAGTCTCTGCCAGATGCACACCCATACCACTTCACTCCTTCAGATTTGTTATATACAATGTTGAAAATGAACACATGCTCTTTACATGGGTGCCTTTAAGAGCCTTAGCTATGCTTTGGCAAGTGTGGGAGTGTAAGACAATTTAACAAACTTCCTACATAAAGTTTTACTAAAAACTTCCCTTATGTGGAGTTATTCCTTATACACAAATTTATGAAAACAATATCTTTTATTTACTACTTGTACAGTTTAAACAAGCAGATACATTATTTCTACCTTAACCATCCCTTAATCATTTATTGTCTCAGATATCTTCTCTGATTCTTCCCCTGTGTGTTGGCTTGTTTACAGACATCTGGTTTACATAGTATCTCATCTTTTTGTAGCAATGAACTGGAATTTTTTTTTCTCTTTGTACTCCAGACTGTCAAAACACCAGCTTTTCTGAGGAAAAAAAAAGATTGGCCTTGTGCTTCTGGCACAATCAACAAAAATCTGCTGTTTTCTATATATATATTGCATTTTAAATTTGCAGTATACATTAGTTTTGCTCTTGAGGAGAAAGTTGAGAAGTGGGAAGGCTTGTTTCAAGGATTTCATCTTATGAGTATGTGCTGTAGCTTTTCTCTTTAGTCACCAAGAATTTAATGTTTTATTACAGGTTTAAATAATAAGCGATTGATATATTTTCTAATTCTACAATGAGACAGTTGTTTCTCCCTTTACTCTCCCTTCACACTCTGTCCCATTTTTTGCAGATGACACAGAAAATGACAACTGAAAATGTAGCCAAGACTTGATATGGGTAGAGCAGTCTGCCAGAGTATCTCTTTGTCTTCGCCTTTGTCTTTCTGCCAGAAAATGACAGTTAAACAGCTGACTGATGCAGAGCTGATGAACAAATGTGGATACAGAATAAGTTTGACTCTGTTTTCAAAGTGTGTGACTGTATAATTTGTGTGTGTGCGTGTGCACATTCAAAGAGTTAGAGTAAATAATTCATGTGGGGATTAAAGAGAGAGGCAAAGAAGTGGGTCAGAGCTGCAGTTTGTTCATTGGACATTTGCAAAGATCAAAGAGTGAGTGAAAGAAATGGAGACAGAAAAAATAAAATGGAGGAAAAAAATTGTTTAAAACTGACACTTTAAAGAATTAATCACATGTATTTATGCATTTGCTAGTCTTTGCATTGTGGTGCATCTGTGTATCTCATGGGAAAGTTACATTTTAAAAAGTCCAGGAACTCCTCTTATGTAGGGACTGTTGTTCGTCATAGGGCAGAAGTCAGTACCCACACTAATCTGTCTCTCTCTGTTTTTTTTTGTTTAGTATGAGTATGGCATAGCAGAGGCCTGTTCTCTCTGTGTGATCTCAATAACATTGAAATTATGCCTCAGGATATATGTGCGTGTGTGTGTGTGTGTGTGTGTGTGTGTGCGTGCGTGCGTGCGTGCAGTGAGTGGGTTCATATATATATATATATATATATATATATATATATATATATATATATATATATATATATATATATATGAGAGAGAAATGATATATCTATTCTAACTCTGGGGGAATGTTCTTATCCCACTCCCCCAGGAGGCCCCTTGGGCCTATTGCTCTTCGCCCACTGACAACACACACATAGACATGGACAGAGAACAGTGGTACAGCAAAAGAGCACTTCTTTCTGGTCATGTTTGCTGACACACACATACATAGACATGTTTTTTGGGACTGGAGAGTGTGACAGACGTGGCCTCTGGTGATTTAATGCTTCCTGGTGAAGGTCAAGTTGGGGGAAAAAACTTAGGAGGGATTGAAAGAGTGTCAAAGAACATCAGAGAGGATGGGAGAGAGAAAAGTAGAAAATGACAACAGGTTGTTACAAACACAAGGACCCCAGCTCACTACTTTGTACTTGCTCTCCTTATAAATGCATATGCCCAGATAAACAAAATACTAAAAGCTCAGAAAATAAAAGGGATATGGAAGTAATGGACAAAGACCATTAATAAGAATAAGCTAGAAGATTGTTCTTACTCTGTACTGTAATGTTAATCCTGGCTAAAAAAAAATAAATCCCTCTATTTATAGTTTTGGTATGAAAAATAAAGCACATACCTGCATTTGGACTGAGCAGGTTTATATTTTGTAATGCTGTTTTCTCCTCAAAATGTTCAAGACACTTTAAATATAAGCCCATATGCTTCCCGCACAGATTTCAACCGAGCTTTGCCCTGTTGATGTTGAGCTGAAAACTAGCAGTGTATCTCTGTGCATTCACTGATAACCCGCTTATAAAATATGTGCAGCAGAAAAAAATATTTAGCTAGCACTAAATCAGAAGAGGCCTTGAAAAGCCCAAAACAGATTGTGTGTGTGTGCGCGCGAAACTTCTTTTTCTGCAATATGTGTCAAGCATGTGAGGACACTTGTGTGTGGGTGTAGTCACATGCATGTATGTGTGTGTGGGGGGGTTGGTCAGTGTTATAAACACCAGTGGAGTTTGTTTACATGCTCAGTATCAGTTTGGGAAGCTGTCATTTACCAAGATATACACACAGGTATTTAACACAGTGTGCAGAGTAAGGAGTGTGAGTGGACCTCTGTCTGTGTGTGTGTGTGTGTGTGTGTGTGTGTGTGTGTGTGTGTGTGCAATTGGCATCCTGTAATCGTGTTTTTTCTAACTGACTGTCCACATTTCAAGTGCAGCTTGCCAGGAAGTTAACTTCCTGCCCAAGAGACTGATTCAGCAGCATCCAGCTGTTGCATGTGTTTGGTTGGAAACACAGGGGAGAGAAAGCAAGATAGAGAGGTGGGGGTGGAGGGGGACTGCCTGTTTTTTTCTGTACAGTCCCTTAATTGTTGTTTACCCAGGTGCCAGAAACCCCCCATCTCCACCTTGCCAGTCACTCTCCCCTCCACAGAAGCCCACCTCCCTCTCTTCCAGTTGTTTTTTCCCACACTTTTAAGTAGGAAACTCCGTCTCCTTAAGAACCCACCGAAGATCACATGTCTGCACACTCAGTCCAAGTTATTCTAACCTTTCCATACTTTTCGCCTTCCTGTGGTCATTCTGAAAATCTTGAATCCCACAAGTGTGCAGTCTAGAATTTATAAACTTGTGTTTCTCTGTTTCGGTTTGACATGGTTTTCATGAATGCTATGAATGCTTACAAAAAGGGAAAAAAGATCCTAACTTTTAAATGGCTATATTTGAGTTCTTCAGTTTTACATTTCTGTTTTTTAGATTTGCACGGCGAATATGCCGTTCTTTTGATTCAGATGCAGTAAATGTGTAGTCTGTTTTTATTGTATGGATTAGGTTTGAGGTTAGGCTGCATATGTGTGGTTGTGGTTATAGTAGCACTGTCCTGCCATATGTATGTATTTACCATACAGTATGTATGGGTACATATGTGCAGGAAGCCACACCTCAAAGCAATGATTTTTCTTCTTGCATGGGAAAGAAAATGGGGAAACAGAAATTTGTGCATTAAAGACAGAAAGTAAGAATTAAAGACATCTAAAACTAGAGAGACATGGTGGAGATGCAGTGAAAGACAAATGTAGAAGAGTGACAGGTTGGGTCTTCACAGTGTGTTTGCTTTCTGAGACTGGTATTTATTGCTTGACTTCTTTTATGGTGCAGATCAATGTCTCCAGCAGCCTTCAGCAGTTTTGGATTGCAGAGACAAACTGTATTTACTGAGAGTGCTTTTCAGAAGTGTTCCTGGGCCCATGCAGTGATTTCCACTAAAGAATACTGACTGTTTTTAATGCATTGCTAGCTGAGGCCCACAAAATCTATACAAGTTTGGTTTTGGACTTTGTTCCTTGAATATAGAGGTTTATCTTTAGGTGTAATATAAAATCTTGGTCTCAAGATTTCAAGCTTTGTATTTTTGTCACAGTAAAGTTTAAATAACTCACAAATCATTGTTTTATTGACAATTTTTGAAATTCACTTGTACATCTTATTTCCTTGACAAGCATAACATTTAATTTGTGCTCAGGAACAGAGAAAAACAGCAGTGGAAACATGAAAGCACCAGGTGTCTCCCCCCCCCCAACAACACCTGCTTCTCTTTAACTGAGTTGTGATTTCTCAGCAGGGTCATAGTAAACTCTTTGTTGATCTGCTCTGACGAAACAGGGAGTCACGGCCGTCTGTTTAACACTTGTATCCTGTTCTCCTCTACTGTTAACTTGGATGTGTCTGTGTACGCTGTGTTGATATATTTGTGGTTATGTTGCAGAAAGGTGCCTCAGTTTAACATCTTGTTGATCTAGCCAATTCACAACACAAATTTACAACGTATATCATTTTTTATATTTTAAGGTAAAGAATGCAGCTGGATACTAACTGGAGATTGTAGTATCTCGCACATGTAAAACACCTAATGTATGCACGCATATACTCATCCTGTCTCCTTTCTCCTCTCTCCTTCCCCTCTTCTCTTTACTTACTCACAGGTGGTGTCCTCCTATCAGAAACACAAACTCCTCCTAACATACTGCTGACAGCACAAGACGGAAGGGTTAAGAGAGTACGGGAAAGAAAGAGCTCCAGACACACACTCAAAGAGGAAAAAGGCCACTGGCCATCTGTGGTCAGTCCCCTGCTATTTTGCAGCTGTGTCGGAGTCAGTGAATGGTCCTCAGCGCTGATAGGAAAAAAGAGGTTCTTCTCCAACGTTGCCCGGGGGAGGAGCCCAGGCTAGGGCAATGTTAAAGCCTTGCTGGCCTTGGATTAGGCCCCTTGAGCTATTTTGTGTAGGGATGGGTGATACCCCAGCTGGATCTTCTGCTGTCACTATTCTCCACAACTATCATTAGTGGCTAATGAGCTGCTGCTAGTGAGGAAACGGAGAAGGTGCCTGTGGAGAGAGGTGAAACCTTACAGCTGTTATTAAGAGGCCCAGAGAGAATTCTTTGCCTCTGCAAGGGAATTAAACCATTTAAAGCTTTGACTAGCATGACTTTGTATTTCATTATTGTAGGTATTTTTTTTATATGTTTTGATAGCTTTTAATAAAAATGTCTCCTTGCAGTTTTTCCAATGAAGATGATTCAGTGTTTGGATATAAATTGTTTTTCTCACGCAACTGAAGCAGTTTCAAAAAAATATTTTTATTCAGAAGGATTTTTATTATGTTGTTTTTGTTTTACGCTTCCTTATCATTTTGACCTTCCTATGCCCTGAAGTACATTGGTCACCATGGCAGCAGCCTATCGTGTTGTTGTGAGTAGCATAAGCTGCTACAACAGTGTGGTAGTGGACCGACGCACTCACTCCCATGCGGTACACTACTGCTCAGGGCCATGTGGAGCACTGTCCCAGGGCCTAGACTGCACTGTTGCACACCGTGGCACCTGTTCTGAGCTGCTTGTTGCTCCTGACCCTCCATACAATGACCTTAACAGCTCACCGATACACTCCCGCAACATTATCGCTCAGCAACTTCCTAACCATGCTAAAGTTTGTCTTACCATGGATGCCACTCATAATGGTAGTCTAGAGAGAGCAGGTAGCAGTGGCAATTTATCTTTAGGAGAGGAGAGCCCCACATGGCGTGGTAAAAAGACCCCCAGTGGTGGAGGATTGGCTGGGAGTGTGAGCTCCTCTGGCAGTTTAAAGGACATTACTGAAGAAGCCATCAACCTGGCCAGTGGTAAGCTTAAGGAGTTTTCATTTGACAAGCTTCGCCTCTCATCCTCCAGCCACATCACCTTCCGGAAAGGTCGCAAGGTCCGTCCTGATTCTTTTAGCCGTCGCTCCACTGACCTGGAGATTATTTATGGCCACTTCAGCTCCAACCTTACCACAAATGCAGCTACTAATGGTATGACAAATGGCACAGCTTCTTCTAATGATGAGAATCTGCCACCATTTGTGCAAGGGAAAGGAACAGTGCTAGAGGAAACAAAGCTAAAGGCCAGCACAGGCAACGTGTCATCAATCACCAAAGTTGGTGGTGGCTCAACAAGCAGCCTCACAAGTATTGGGTCATTAGACCAAAGTCTGAACACAGTGGCCTCCCTGTACCGCAACACCCTAGGAGAAGAGAACTTAATTGCCCGTCTGCTGGAGAAGACTCGAGCAGAAGCAGCTACTGGGGGAGCAGGTGGGGAGGACATACGTGCTTGCCTTGATATTCTACTTAAATGTTCCGAAGACCTTAAGAAATGCACGGACATAATCAAACAGTGCATCAAACGCAAGGCTGGTGGAGGGCCAGAGGATGGGGGAGCAAGCCCTGACAGTGTATATCGGGCTGTGATGACCCGTCTCAGTTCTTATCTAAAAAGACTGCCTCTGGAGCTGGAAGGGATCGGAGGTTTGGGAGGCAGTGGACAGGGTGCACCTGGAAGCGGGCACAGTGATTTGGCTGAGCTGGTTAATACTCTTCACTCCATCCAGCAGGGACCTTACTCTCCAATATTTGGCAATGAACAGCCTCCCCGCTATGAAGATGTGGTGCACTCTCCTCCAATCCCAAAGACTGTTTCACATTCTATTTCTACTCCGTCCTCTATCTCATCTAATTCTTTATCTCAGAAATCAGAGTCCATCCATACCAAACCAGTCCATAGCTCATCCCAGCTTAGAGCTCCTGCACTTACTAATGGAGTACAACATCCACATACTTCTTCTTTCACACAGCACACTCTCTCTACCCCAACCATCATATCCTCTTCATCCAGCTCCTCTCCAACACACTCCCCCTCCCCTCTTCGTATGTCTCCAACTCCACCATACACACACACTCCCCCAGCATCTCCTATGGAGGCTCTTTACATTGAGGAAGAGGAAGCAGATATGGGAAAGACACCGGAACAAATCTCACAGCAGACACACACTCCAACTAGAGGGATGAACACTAGCCAGTGCAAAAGTGGGACTATGTTGGGACAACACATACACCTGTCCCAAACACACATGCTCTATAACTCTTCAAATAATTTGCCAGTCAGCTCTGGCTATGGCCCAAATTGGCCTTCCTCTGCCTCACTAACAGTCTCTGCTCCCAAAGCTGCTACACACAGGAATGATGACATTGACAAGTTGCTGATGGACTTGGAGAATCTCTCTCAGAGTATGAGTCATCCCAGAAAGACAGAGCCTCCGCTTCCAGCCAAGACCAGGAAGAGAGATGGGGGCCAAGGGATCACCTCCAGTGATTCCTTCACTCAACCCAAAATGGCTCCGTTCCAAGTCCCAAAGCCAGACAGCCACTTAACCATGAACGGTATTAGCTCCAGAGCTCCCCAGTCTCTCACTCCTCCTAAGGAAGAGAGGAGTGAAGCTGTGGTGGGAGAGGAGGAGGATGGGGCATTGTTGCTGAGAATCCTTGAGAGCATTGAGAGTTTTGCCCAAGAACTGGTGGATTCTGGGGCAGGTAGCACAGGGAGTGCTGAAAGGAACAGTGGAAAGGAGCGGGAGGTGATGAGGCTCCTGCAGGATACACTGGCCACGGCTGGCAGGGCTGATACACCTCTGGAGAGCACAACCCCACCAGCTGCCCCCACTACTCCAACCGTGCACCCAGATGCAGTCCCAGATACACTGACAAAACACACCTTGACAAATACACCTGAAGTTTCACCTGCACCAACACCTGCAATATCTGAAGCTGAAAGTAGTGCTTCAACTGAACTAGCACCTAAATCTACACCTGAAAGTGCTCCCCAGCTTTTGCCTACACCTACACCTGACCCTACAGTCGAAGCTATGGATAAAATTACAGAAGCGTCTATAGATGAGGATGACTCAAAATCCCTCCCTGCCCCGATATCATCTGCACCTGCAAGCTTGCATTCCTCTCCACATTCAGATGAAACCATACCTGTGGTCACACCTGAAGCTCCAGCTCCTGTTGCCATACCAACAACAGCAGGTGCTACCATTGCTGTTGGTGAACCTGCAGCTTTGAGAGATGCTGGCTCAAGCCTTCTCATCCAGCAGACTCCAGAGGTTATTAGAGTAAGTATTCCACTCACAAATTCATAATCTAATTAACAATCAAAGACATGCACATTGCAGATCATGGCAGTTTATTGGGGCTCTGCAATTGTCATTACATTTCAAACTGCTGTTAGGAAATAAAGAAATAGGTGTTTCAATTACTTGGGTACTATACAATCCTTACTCCAATGAGGACTCTGCCATTGCAGGTAGCATACAAAGCCACTTCAAATCAGTGTCCCACTTGAGGGGGAGCTAATGATTTTAGAAAGATATCTACATGCAGTGCAGTTTTGGATTACTTTATGTTCACTTACTCATATATAAAGGCAAGTCATCTGTGTTTTTGATGCATTTAGATGCAGTCTGATAGTGCCCAGCTAAGTGGTAGAGATACAGGGACCAGACAGGCTGATTAGCATTGGGCTGAAAATAGACAGAGAATTGTATTCCTGTGATCCAACAGGACTGATGCTGCTTTAATTGATAGTATTAATTAGCTATAATAAACATGCCAATACAGTTTCTCTATCTTGACTTAAATAAAAAGTTTGTGGCTCTGAATCATGGAACAGAATGGCTCATTGTTAGGAGTGGCTCTTTGTTGACCTTTCCTGGTTTTGAACTTGTTTTTTGTTCTGTAACTGTGTGTGTGTGTGTGTGTGTGTTTGTGTAGCTTTGCTTTCCTCACTGGGGAATATTTAGAGGTAAATTATAGTTGTGCTACAGAGAAAGAGAGAAGGGAACTGGAGTTTGTTTTTTTTCGTGTGTGTGTGTGTGTGTTTGTGTGTGCATAAGGCATTAAGCTGGAGAGGATGATCTTAGAAAGGGGGTGTTACCTCAGCCAGTCCCTAATGTGGGTGTTCAACTGCACATTGTGGATTTAGGTAATTATGCATGCCAGACAAACACACATTATCACCAACACAGAGAAATCAAATCCATTATTGTTGCCACTTTTTCCCTCTCTATTTGACATTTTTTCTTTTACTGATTTTTTTTCTGCTCTCACTCCATCACCACACTTTTGCTGCTGTTTGTGTGTGTTTATTTACTGAGCTGTGTAACCTTATGCCCTGCTGATATGTAGGCCACCTATTTATGAGGTTACCATGGTAGCTGCCACAGTCAGAATGGAACAGCCAGCACCCGAACACATCATTACACAATCTTATTCCTCCTCCATCTTCTGTCTGCCTGTCCATCCCTCTTTCCTGTTTCCTTTACTGTTTTTTTTTCCTGCTTATCTGCCCCCACATATCTTTTAATTCTTTATTTTTTATAACTCTTCTCTTTCCTCTTTTCATTTTTCCAGCTAATAGGTGCGCTTTTGTTTTTCTTCTTCGTGTCCTTCTCTCACCTGTGGTCAAGGATTATGTCCATGCTGACCACTTCTTGTCTTCTCGCCCTGCGATTGGCTGTTATTTTATTTTGGGAGAGGTGAATAACTGTTGTTGCTGCATGGAAGGCAGATAAACCCAATGAGAGGTGCTCATTGGAGCGCTGCAGAAAGGGCGAGGGAGGGTGGGGTTGTTGGCACATCAAGCGTTAATGGTATCATTACCCTACAACCCCCTCCACCCCTGGCACAGCTAGGTGTGAGGGAGACCTAAATCTGTCCACCCCTCTGTACTATGGCATCCCGCTAACAGACTCACTGTCGCCACAGTGTAAATGGACCGACGTGTGTGTGTGCATGTGTGTGCATGTGCGCATGCATACACACACACACACACACACACACACGTGTTTATGTGTGTATGTGGGCATGTGTTATGTACATCTAGGCTTTCTTACATGTCCAGGTGTTCACGTATGTGTAGATTTAAATGTGTTCGTGCATGCATGGATACATAAAGATGAATTTGTTTGAGCCAATGTGATGAGTGTGTGTGTGTGTGTGTGTGTGTGTGTGTGTGTGTGTGTGTGTGTGTGTGTTTGTGTGTGTCTGTCTGCCTGTCTGTCTGTTGGCCCATGGGTAAGATGACCCAGTGCTACTGTGGGTCACAGCTGAGTTTGGGAATAGCTCTTCGACACCCAATACCAATTCTGGCACTCTGGGAATTATGTTAATATTCCTCCGCGCCAACCCCACCCCACGATTCATTAAACTGCCAATCAAACTGTAAACAAGACAAGCCCCCACATGCGCAAGTGAGAAAATGCCCTTTCACACTCTGCATTGAACATTTGTAGCTTTGTTCCGGTTGGCGCTGCCATAGCTTCAGTGGGAAGTTCTGCTAAGCCCCCGTGGTGACGCTGGCCCCAAGCAGTAACATCCTCATCTCTGCTTTACACGTGTTTATTGTTGATTCTGCTGCTGACAGACTAATACAGGGCTTTCTGCACCTGTCAGAATACACCCATTAATCTCCATCATGACAGGAAAACTGGCTGATATAAATCCGAGGCAAGGCCTCAACACTCAGGTCAACAATCAGTGGGGAGATGTGTTGTTGAGTCGATTATGTTTATGGACAATTGCCTTCCACTGGAACTTCTTTCTATTCCCCTTTCTCTGTTTTTAGGTAATATAATAAAGCTACTTTCAGCTGCTAGCTCATTCACAAGTGGTTGCCACAGAGGGTAGCTCTGCATGTTTGATTTGGCAGATTTTTACACTACAGGCCCCTCTTGACTCAACCCTCAAGGATCTTTTGCTTGTTGGGCAAATGGGTAAACCACTACAGTATGGAGCCACTTTTAAGGTAACATATATACATTAAATAACAGCCTTTTTCAAATATCTAGATGAGCCTGATCAAAACTCGCAACCTCACAGAACTTGTGTGTGAGATATTGCAGTTAACTCACTATCTAAGCCTGTCTAGTTTGACAATTTGAACTCCAAAAGGAGTTGGGATGTTGTGTAAAACAGAATGCAATAATTTTCAAATCTCATAAACATATTTTTTACACAATAGAACACAATAGAAACATATCAAATGTTTAAACTGAAAATGTACCATTTTAAGAAAAAAATTAAGATAATTTGAATTTGATGGCAGCAACGTGTCTCCAAAAAGTTGGGACAGGGCCATTTTTACCACGGTGTAACACCCACTATGCAAGGCCTTCTCTGAAAAAGATGTCCTCTGGATGGGCGTATATGTTGCTCTAAAACTGTATATACCTTTCAGCATTGGAATGCTACCAATTCCACAGGCACTGATGCACCCCTGAACCATCAGAGATGCAGACTTTTGAACTGAGTGCTGATAACAAGCTGGATGGTTCCCTCTTCTCTTTAGTATAGAAGATGCTACGTCCATGTCTTCCAAAAAAGAATATCAAATTTTGATTTATCAGACCAAACATTTTCCACTTTTCCTCAGTCCATATTAAATGAGCTTTGGCCCAGAGAGGATGCTAAGATGCTCTCTTTACACCCAATCATTTTACTGACCTGTTGCCAATTAACCTAACAGCTGTAAAATGTTCTCCCAACTGTTTCTTTTTGGTTCCACTTACTCTCCCAGCCTTTTGTTGTCTCCATCCATCAAATTCAAAATGAGCTAACATTGTTCATGAAATAGTAAAACGTCTCAGTTAAAACATTTTATATGTTTTCTGTGTTATATTGTGAATAAAATATGGGTTTCTGAGATTTTCAGATTATTGCATTCTGTTTTTATTCATATGTTACACAGTGACCCAACTTTTTTTTTAATTGGGGTTGTATATGCTTTTTTATTCACTAATAGAACAGTTAACATATTTTGAATTAGCCTGTGATCTCATCTAAATACAGCTCAGTGTATTTAGATGGCAAGTAACAGTGCAATATCACCTGCTGTTCACAGCCTTTATGAAAGTGTTCAGCAGGTAAGTGCCACTCAAAGGTGAGTCACCATAGAGTGGACTGAGTGAACTGTTGACCTTTTAAGACAACTGGCTACTTCTTTTGGCTCAGGTAGTTTAGAAAGAGCATGGAAGGAACAATAAGGAGAAGCATGAAGATAAAAAGTAAATTAGGGGAAGGCAGGAAGGTTAGATGAATGATCCTCTGTGTATGTGTGCGGGGGGGGGGGGTCCTTAACAGTTGGCTTAGAGAAAAGAGGAATGCAAAGTGCATCTGACGTTGGGGGGAGGGGGCATTTCCAGCTTACAGTTGTTGACTCTGGGTCAGCAGAGAGTGACATCATTCCTCGGCTCCTTCCACAGGAAATAAGGTCACAGCGGGAACCTCAGCCAAGCGTGGAAGGATGCCCATTTCAACCTAGGTGCACGAGCACACTGTTGAATGCTTTCATTTAGGCACACATACAGTGCTCTTGAGAGAGGATACTGGGTTGCTATGTGTAGGAGTTTTCCAATACAGTTCATACCAGGTTAGCCTGGATAATGGAATATGCATCACTCAGCCCTTTTCTTACAGTATAACAGATCATGTACATACTATCAACTGGTGGAGTTCATTTTGCTGGATCCTTTTATTTATTTATTTTTTGGTGCACACACATACCTAGGCATACACATACAGAGCACTTTTAAGCAACTGACATAATTCACCACTCCCTAGTGCAAGGTTGGCTGTCGTTCAAGCGCTGTTCTCAGTGTGATGTGCTCAACTGCCGTGTGTGTTCATTTGCACACATGCTTACACACCAATCCACACGCCTGACTTTTATATGGAATTGCACTTTTTCATCTGAAAAGTTTTAATCTCAGCAGGAGTCACTGGTGCGCAAATTTTTGGGCCTCCTGCCGGGTCACCATGAAAACCAGCAAAACATGTTTATAAGCATTAGGTAGGCGGTGGGATTCCCCTACCCCAGAATATCAGTTCTGCAGTGAGATTGGCTGATGGGGGCTCCCTCACAGAATCAGGGCAGCAGGGGGAGATTTAGGTTTACATGTGTTGATGTGGGTGTGACCAACTGTGTGTGTGTGTGTGTGTGTGTGTGTGTGTTTCTTTCCATGCGAAAGAGTTTGCCAATGTTCCAGAACACTATGACTCGGTAGAAGCTTGGGTGTCACCTGCCCCCACCCATCGACTTCCAGTCTACCTATTTAGGACTCCCCACACTCTGTTTTTCTTTGATTTCACCCTTCACCCACTTCCACATAAAATGGGCTGGGGGGTTTTCTCCAGAAAACTCCTTTTCAGTGCTAAAATCCTCTCACCACTAGGCCAAAACAGACATGTTAGGATGTATTCACTGAAAAAAAATAAAAAAATATGCTTCTTCAGAAAGAGTTGAAGCAAGCCGGTGGTGTGTAGTATAAATGAGCTACTGGACTTAAAAAACTGTTTCTTCATCTGGACCTCTAACTCTGTCAGGTCATGTCACACATTTGGAGCTGAGCCGAGAGGGTCAAAGGCAGCAGAAATAAGCATCTTCTGTCAGGTGCACGCACACAGTCTGATTCAAGTGACTGACTGCTCAGACGTGATAACCGTCAGAGAGCTGCTACCCCCTAGCGACTGCAAGGCCCAACCATACCATAAAGTACTATGTAGGCTTGCAGACTAATCTCAATTAAGATGGCCTATAGCATCATCTACAGGACGATCTGTGAACTAAAACATTTAATAAAACAGCAGTAATTTGCCAAGTCAACTTCTCACTTAACAGCTTTTATTGTTTTATTCCCTTTTAAACAAAGTGTAGAGAAAACTGCTCTGTGTTGCAGCAATTACATAATCTGACATTGTCATGAGGAAAGAGTGTACTATGCTTGGCCCAAGAGAAGTGTTGTCTGTTATCTGATGTTTTCTTATGTTGCATGTTAGAAGAAAACAGTTTACAGGTAAAACATTCCTTTTTGCTATAGTTTCTTTGCTGGTATTTAAATGATCTGTGGTTTGGGATTATATCATGTTTGTGTACTTGCATAAGTGCTGTCTGAGTATCTTATACAGAGATTTGTTGTTAATGTTCCAGAATATGCAGTACCTTGTGCAGTAAGCAGTTTTTGTTTTTTTTGCTGAAATAATTCTGCCTGCCAACATTGTTGTCTAACTTTATTTTTATGTTTGAAAAGGTAGAGAAAACAGCTGATCTTCTGTGGTGTCGGTGGTTTGAGGTCTCTTACGGCACTCTAGTGATATTCTCCCACACTATTGCTGATGTAGGATTAGCTCACTTACTCGAAATCCTAAGATAGCCATGGGGAAGGTAATGCAAAACCTGCCCTGGTAGCCATATGTATAAATATAAATTGCCAGTGAAGGACTGGTGTTGTTATTAAACATCGGTTGTTGACAGACTGTTTTCCCGGGTGAAGGAGATGATTCATTGGGTAATTTTTCAGATGATGTAGCCTGCCTGGCAAGTTTCCCAGAAATAAGCAAAAAAATTGACACAACATTTCTATAAATATTTCCCTTACATTAGGAGGCTCCTCCTGTTTTTATGCAACTATTTAATAACAGAGTGCATATCAGCATGACACATATAACACATGGAAAACATCTTTCTTCATAGATGCTTTGTAGATATGAATTTAATATCCATTTATCAAGGTTTGTAGATATGCAGAACAGAAAATATAAGGCACTATATGTTTATAGATGATTTTAGACACATTCAAATCTTAGACATGTATGCTCTTTGTGTTGACAAAAAAATGGACTTTTGGCTATATTCAGTGTTGTTCATATTATGGGACAGACTCTAATTCCACTCAGACAGTTAGAGCAGCTGTGTTTTAACTGCTCCCATGTTGTCGTCCTCTCGTTCGGATGTGAGGTAGACCGTGGCCAGCACTGATTAACTTTGTCTATCACGGAAGCAGCACTCCAACTCAGTTCATTCTTCCAAGTTTAGAGAGGAGGTTCCCAAGGTAACTGTGTGAGTGTGTCTGCGTGTTGTTTGCGTGTATATGTGTGCATGTGTGTCCTTCTTGAGAGGAAGAGAGAAAGGGGATAAAGAATAGAGCAGCGACATGAACTGTGTTTCCCACTGTTGGCACAGGAACCTTGGGAGCATTCCTCCCTCCACTCAATCCAGGGAAAGGGTTATCACCATGGAGATGGCATTTGGCAGGCCTGGTCTAAAGTGAGTGTGTGTGTGTGTGTATATAATCACACGGATGGGAGGCAATAGTAGTCTGTTTCATGTGATGTCAGGTTCAAGTTTAAACTTTATTTGTCCTAGTTGGTTTCATTGCAAGAATTAGAAATAACATTCCATAAAAATATAGGTATCCATAGCAGTGCACACTTGCCAATCATTGCTATAATTGTCATATACTTAACAGTGTGCATAAATATTTCAGTATTTTAAGCATTTATTTTGTCAAAAATACCCTGAAAAGGATAAGCGGAAGTGGATGGATGGATAGATGGAATATATACTGCTATAAGTCTTATTAGAAATGTCTGTAAATGTAATGACTTTGTATCAGGACATTTCCATATTAGAATATCTAAGGAATCTAGTTAAACATTAAATGTTGGCTGTGGCAATAACTTTACAAGCAAATTTAAATATGACTTTTCATGCATCGCCTTCTCAGTGTTTGTTATCTTTGCATCTATCTATCCATCTATCCATCTATTTATCTACATGTGTGTGTGTGTGTGTGTGTGTGTGTGTTAAATCTGCCTGGTGCCTGAAGCAGAAATAAACATGGAATCAATGGCTATATTTACACAGATAATTTTACACACAGCAGACAGGCAGTTTCCTAGAGCAGGTGTGTGTGTTTAGGAAGTTGTTATGTTCACACTATTCAGCTGCTCTGAAAGACTTGGAGAAGCAGTTCCTCTTAAGTGAATCCATCTGGGCGCACGTGCACACCCGCACACAGCCACAGATATAAGGTGTCCCGACAAATTAAGCGCATGAATCAATGCGCTCGTAACGACTCGAGGAGAGCATGTGTGCATGTCAAGTTTGTTAACAGTTGGATGAAGGTGGCAGTTGTTGTTCGGCAGCTGACCTGCTGTGCTTCCCATCATGTATTTATTTGATCAGCGCTGTGAAGGCTGCTGACTCACCTGTTTCTGCAATGCTGGGGCTGGATTAGATCTGAGGGGTGGGCAGAGGGAGAAGCTCTTGCAGACATAACACTGAGCACACACCTGTTGCGCTGCCTTTTGTTCCTGTTAAACTTCCATCAGCCGTTCTGCTTTCTCTTTACTATTATTGTGCCTCTTGTCTTTTGCCTGTGTAAGAATTAGGTTTAAACAAGATATATTTAGAGGGAAAGCAGGTTGCACAACAACATTCAGTCCTTTTTTACAGTTTACAGCATATTCAAAATGAATGGAAGGGGCTAATGGTACACTGCTGATGCGCGACATAGTTTATAAGATAACCAAATAACTGCCCTATTGTCAGAGGAATCTTTCCAGTCTAATGGGTCCAGTTGTTTTGAGTCGGTATCAGATGGATACATTCTCCTTTATTGTAACCATCTGATACTGAGTCAGTAACAGATGCTTTGTTCACCATTACATGAGGGGGACATCTGTTTTGTTAG
>JAMQGT020012825.1:0-66403 GCA_024447675.2 Pterophyllum scalare | reverse complement strand
GGTGCAGGAAAATCCCATGCCACATCATCACGTAGATCATCTTTCTTTCCCACTCTTGATGCTCAGTTTAAACTTCAGCATATCATCATGGCTAGCAAAGTGGCCAGTGACTGAATTTTAATAGCCTTTTTGGCAACTAATATAGGATGGAAAGTAATATATTCTCGTCAGTGGTTGGTCATTTTATTCCAGATTTCCCCCACACACACTTTAAATAGCAGCCCAATGCTTGGATATTTTAAATTCACGGTTTTTTTTTTTAAAAAAAAGCAAAAATAAGTAAATTCTCATGGTGCTGGCAGATTTCTTAAAGAAGTGTAGTGAGCACATTCGTTTTATCAGACAACAATGAAAACAGAGTGAGTCACCTAGGTTATTTTTAGCCAGGACACACCAGTGCTACGGGCTAGGTAAATTAAGCTCAATTTCACAGGAATCACCTGAATATATATGACCTGTACGACTGCAATTTCGTTCAGAAGAATCAACCCCTATTTCAGACTTTATGCCCAAAACAAAAGTCTTTGGATCGCTTTCACCTAACACTTCCATATCCAATCAATATCCAAGCTGTAATGCCACTACATCCATCAAATGAGTTATATCATCGCATAGTTCAGTATTTTTCTAATGTCAAATATTAAGGGTAAAGGCTTAAATAAAAGTGAGACAAATGGTTTTACGCCACTTAACCTCAAACATCTTAAATTGACGTTTTCCTGAGGGTTTTCAGTGTACGGAGTCAATATTGAAGAGTAAAAAACAGACGTTTTAAGCAAGTCACGGTTTCCTGGACGTACTCACCGCTTTAAGTTGCTCCAATCGGTCCTTCATGTTTTTTAGGCGGTTAGTTTCACAATTTTAAAACAAAGAAATGAACACAATATTGTGCAAAAAAGGTTAAAACAAACAAACAAAAACTAGTCACAATCTCTCATTCTCAGCCAGCTGGCAAGCTAGCTGTGCAACAAAAACCCAACGCCAGTAAGACAGAAAATTAACTCACAAAGTCTTAACATATGTGTCGAGAAAACTACTTTTTTTCTGAAAACAGTAGTCTTTCCGTCGCTTTTCCATACAATATGGCTGCTGGGTTTGAAGCCAGTGTTTTTTCTTGCTAAATCTCCTCGTCCAGGGGATTAAAACAACAGTTGTGTGGAGCCGTATAATCTGTTTCTCCGCTGGCCACCAGTAATCATTCTAAACGCACTTTTATGGCTGACGCACGCGCAGCAAGTTCCCGTCCGCTGGGATGAAGCCACGCCCTGAGCCACCTGCACTTGTGATGCATTCAGTTCTTGTAGGAATAATAAACTCACTAACCTGACGATTTGTTGAAAACCCTTGTGATAATATAGAATAAGGAATCAAATGTAATCATTTATGTCTTGTCAGGGAATTCAGAGAAAGAGGCAGTATCATAGACCCCGAGGGCTGCACATAACTGTCTGCAGAGGGGTGTTAAGAATAAAAATTTGCAGCTGATGTACATTTCAAAAACATGCTGTTAAACATTGAGCAACTTGGTAGGTTCAGTAAAGGTACCTTTGAAAGATATAAAGCCAGCCTTAGTATGTTAGTATGCCCACTAACATACCAAGGCAACAATACTAACATATACATTTTCATTATAGTTTGAAGCTTAATATGTTGTATACTGTCATTAGTTTCATTGCCATGTGGTAATAAGCCAAAGTCCATCCACCCATCTGTTTTCTTCCACTTATCCAATTCAGAGTCACGGCAGGGCTGGAGTCTATCCCAGCTGTGATAGGGCAAGAGGGTGAGTACACCCTGGACAGGTCTCGAATCTAGAGCAGGGTTAATACAAAGAGGCACACAATTGTTTAAACCTACAGCCAGTTTTAGAATAACCTAACCACATGCATATGTTTGAACTGTGGGGGGAAACCAGAGTAGCCAGAGAAAACATAAAACCTCACACAGAAAGGAATTAAACTGGGTCAGAACCTAGGACCTTCTTGTTGTGAGGCACATCACTGTGCCACTCAATAAACCAAAGTATTGGATAAATTAAAATGTTAGTTTTGTAATGCTGGAAGAAGTGAAGTCAAGGTGATCAGCAATCTTGTGGAAAACACGAGTATCTAACACAAATGTCATTCAGTGTTTTTCCAAAACCACAAATGTGAACATTATTGTATTACTAAAGTCACTGCCAATGTTTTGTAATAAGTGATCCTCACAACTCACCCTCTTTTCACCATGAATGTCTGAACCAAACGTTACTTCAACTCACCCAGTAGTTTAAGAAAGTTTTTTCTTTACTGTTCCTCTCCATTATTTTGTCCCCCTTAACTTTATATGACATATAAAACACTGTGAAACCCTTAGAGGGCCTTTGAGTCAGCTGAATCCAATTTAATTTGAACTTAAGCTCATCATAATGCAAGAGTCATCAAAGATATTTCATGTTTTTCCCCATTTTAATTAAGGTGCCACTGTTTCATATTCCCAGCTCCTCAAGTGACCCAGGACAGTGAAAAAATGTAGATTATATATGTTGTTTATCCCATAAAATGTAAAAACAGTAAACTGCACATGGCTTGCACTGTTTTCATTATAAAGGAGCACTCGTAATATGCTCTTTCAGTGATGTCATCTTATTTAGCACATACGTTTTGTTGGTTATTAACAGTATTAACTGCACTTTACCATAAAGACTATATATTAGCTATTGGAAATGACAAATCTATAATTTATAATGTAACGTGAATGCACCATGAAGGGTTAACACACTGATGATGGGCACTACGCCAGTATTAAGGGCTATTTGGGTGGTTTTAATGGCAGTGTATCAAAAACAAGATCGAATTAGAAGCAATTTTTTTAGTCTGCAGAATGAAAAAAAAAAATCATTCAGATTATGGTGATGTAGGTTTAAAGTCAGCCAATCAGGGGAAGGGAACAAACACCTGTTTTCCTAAAGTTCTTATGCATTTTATTTGAGTAGGGCAGCTGTATCCTGTTATAATAACAGCATATTTTGATGCAGTGTGTGTACTCATCATATTCCAAACAGCCAGCAGCAGTACACATGAATGTAGGCCTAATGTTACAGCTGGGTGTCAGTAATCAAAATCACTCTCTCCTCACTCCCACCCTCACCTAATGCGTCGTGATCATTTGCTCTCCCTCCCAGCTAAGCCGATAAAGAAGAGTTTTATTACAGCTTGTAACCAACGGGTGTACTGGATGTTGACGCCTCCTTCCTCATTTGTGGTTGTTTTGGGCTTTTGTTTTAAGACTTTCAAAACACGAGGTCTAAAAGGTTGCAAATAAAGTAGGTCCTGAGTCTGAATCAGGACATATGGTGCTGCATGGAGGACGTAAGATGTTGCACCCAGATCCACGTAGTAACCGGCACACATTAGAGTGAAGGTGCAGCGGAAACCTGTTACGTAATCCTACAGCGCATGTTCACTGCGCTCTGAATTTTAAAAGACAAAAAAAAAAAAAGCATGACTGACACCTAGTGGCTGGCAGGTTATAAACAAGTCCTCGTAAGTGTCTTCGTTATTGCTCTTAGATGTCTAACTTTCCCTGTGCAGGGCGAGGTTATCAGATTGATTTTATGTTCTGTTGCCTCTGAGCTCATCATGTGAGTTGAAGGCATGTCCCAGCAAGCATGGCTGCCTGTATAAAATTAGCGTCGATGTCAATCGTGGCCCAGCTGGCAAATTACACAAGAGTGCGATGTGGAAACTTGAACGTTGCACTGCACTGACATGCTTAATTGTGCTTCCCCGCCACTGGGAACAACTACGGGATCTGAGCATGTCAGGAGAATAAGTCACAGGCTGTGGCATGTGCCTTGTATCCAGTACATTTTGAATTTGTCTTTTTATATTATTCATCAAAAACAAATAGCTTCATACATGAAAGTGTACATCCACTATTAAACATATGTTCTTACACTCACTCATATTGAGCTGCAAAAGGTTTTATTTGCCCCCTTCCAGATTTTAGTTTTTTGCATATTTGTCACACTTACATGTTTGAGAGCATCAAACAATTTTTAATATTGGACAAAGATAATTTGAGTAGATACAAAATCAACTTCACTAGCCGGATTACTGACAGATCTGTTAAATCAAGAAATCACTTAAATAGAACTTGTCTGACAAAGTGAAGTAGGCTAAAAGATCTCAAGTAACACTTCATGCCATGATCTAAAGAAATTCAAGAACAGCTGAGAAACAAAATCATTGACATCTATCAGTCTGGAAAAGGTTACAAGGCCATTTCCAAGGCTTTGTGACTCCTGTGAACCACAGTGAGAGCCATTATCCACAAATGGAGAAAACCTGGAACAGTGGTGAACCTTGCCAGGAGTGACCAGCATAACAAAATTACTCCAAGAGCACATCCAGGACTCATCCAGGAGGTCACAAAAGAACCCAGAACATCTAAAGAACTGCAGGCCTCACTTGCCTCAGTTAAGGTCAGAGTTCATGAACAACAACAAGAAAGAGACTGGGCAAAAATGTCATCCATGGGAGAGTTCCAAGACAAAAACTACTATTGACCAAAACAAACACAAAGGCTCATTTTCCCCAAAAAGATTTTGGGGAAAATATTTTGTGGACTAACGAGGCAAAAATTGAACTTTTTGGAAGATTTAATTCCTGTTACATCTGCTGTGAAACTAACACAGCATTTCATTAAAAAAAAATCACACCAAGTCAAACATGGTGGTGGGAGTGTGATGGTCTAGGGCTGCTTTGCTGCTTCAGGACCTGGATGATTTGCAGTAACTACCAGAAAATCCTGAAGTAGAATGTCTGGCCATCAGTTCATCCACCAGCAGGTCCACTTCTGAATGGCTCAACAAAAAAAAATCAGAATGAAGGTTTTGGAGTGCCCCAGTCACAGTCTGGACTTACATCAGATTGAGATTTTTGGTATGACTTTAAACGGGCCGTTCATGCTCAAAAACACTCCAATGTGGCCGAATTAAAACAATTGTGCAAAGAATAGACCAAAAATCCTCCCCAGTGACATCAAACACTCATCGCCAATTATCCCAAATGCTTGATTGCAGTTCTTGCTGACAATAGCGGCACAACCAGTTATTAGGTTTAGGGAGCAATTACGTTTTCACACAGGGACAAGTAGATTTGGATAACTTTTTCCCTTAATAAATTAAGTCATATTTGCACTTTGTATTTACTCTAGTATTATTTGTTTAATGATGTGAAACATGTCAGTGTGACAAATATGCAAAAACCAACTAAGAAATCAGGAAAGAGGCAAATGCTTTCACAGCACTGTTTACACTTCCACACAAGCATTTGGTGTAAAACCAAGTCATCTATAACACTGAGTTCTCAACCATTACTGATTCATCTGACTTGATAGGCCAATGAAAAGCTTCTCCGAACTTTAGGTGCTACATCCACAAAAGCATGGTCACCTCTGGATTTAGAATAAGTGTGCGGAAAAGTCTAGAACTTGATCAGGTGGAGAAGCAGGCTGCTGGAAAAAGCTTTAAGCAGATCAGCTACAATAAGCAGGAGCTTGGCCATGTAGGGATTTATACTAAATTACATTTTAAAACAAATTTCAAGCCAATGAACAGAAGTGAGAAAAAGAAGATAACCAGCTTTTGCATTCTTAAACCCAATAAGCTAACTGGAAAAATGACTTCTAAAGTCTTAAAGGAGACTTACAACAGCCCCATTAGGTTTGCCCACTTCGTCAAATTAGTAAGATAGCCTTAGACATAACAGATTCTAAATCTCCTTCCGCTGTACCTGAAAGGAAGGAACCCATTATATGACCACAATGTGTTCAGCAAGGTTTTTGTCTATCTCTGCATCACTGGCCCAGATTTCTACACATCAGACTTGGCTCCAACAGAAGTGATTGGTAGATTTGGACAAACATCAGGTTTCACTGTAGTTCAGCTTTATCTAGTAGTATTGGATCTACTGTAGGCAATGGTGCAAATTAAGCTATGGCAATAGGCTTCTTCTATGAAAAACATTTTGTCGTGACAGTAAGAGGCCACAAGATAAATTATGAATTTCATGAGTTTCTCTTAGCCACCTCAGTTTCTCACAAGACACTTGAATGTACTGGGGCTATATATATATATATATATTTTTTTTTAAAATTACGAGACCATTCCTGAGACCCTAAAGCCACCGACATGCAGGCAAATCACAACAAACACAGCTATGTTATATTGAGAATGTTTTTATTCAAAGTTTACTCCCCTTAGTGCTTCCAGTACACCGTACAACAGCATTATGTGAGCTGGGTAAGTGCAGCGGAGGGTGCTCAACGATGAAGAGTAGCACGTTGCCATGCCAACAACAACACTAGGGTGGGTGTGTCTTATACAGCGAAATTAGAACCACAACTTTTCCACCAAGTTTTCTTTTTTACTTAAGTTTTAAAACAAAAAACTTCAAAAATAAAAAAAATCTGAAAAGGGATTTTACAGTAAAGGGGGGCAAAACTCCAACAACTTCCTGTCCACAGGTGGGGGAGGAGGGAAGAGACAAATCTAGGTAACAGGTTAGAGGTCATCTTCTTCATCTGGGAGTGCTGTTTGTGATGCAACCTGGATATGGAAGAACACAGTCATGTTTCAGAATCTTCCAAGGTTAGAAGCTGTTGAAGCAAAATTTGCAACATTCAGCCTAATCAGACAACAAGCCTTTACAGTGATACTCACTTGAAGCTCTTCCTCATACTTAGCAGCAAGGGACGGGTCCATCTGGACTTCAGGTGGAGCAAGGGCAGGCATTGCCACAAACTCCAGGTTGGGATCACCGATCAACTTCCTTGCTAACCACAGGAAAGGCTTCTCAAAGTTGTAGTTACTCTTGGCAGAAATGTCGTAGTACTGGAGGCAGAACGATTTACAGCAGTTACAAATAACAGTCAAATCTGCTTTCGACAATTCAAAAATAACCATTTTTGCAAGCAGTTATTACCTGCAAGTTCTTCTTGCGGTGAAACACAATGCTCTTGGCTTTGACTTTCCTGTCTTTGATGTCCACCTTGTTGCCGCAAAGGACAATGGGAATGTTCTCACAAACACGGACCAGGTCACGATGCCAGTTGGGCACGTTCTTATAGGTGACCCGAGAGGTAACGTCAAACATGATGATAGCGCACTGAGCTGTTGAGGGAGCAAGAAAGTTTTAATGTACTATTTGGTGAAAGTTGGGGTGGGGTAGCTGAATTTAAAATGTACACTTAAGCAGCATGCAAAGGATGCAAGGAGCACCTTGAATGTAGTAGCCATCTCTCAAGCCTCCAAACTTCTCCTGACCAGCTGTGTCCCACACGTTATACTTGATCGCTCCTCTGTTGGTGTGAAAAATCAGTGGGTGCACCTCTACTCCAAGAGTAGCTGAAATTTCAAAGACAAGATGAATCAGAAGGAGGAAGACAGATAAAGGTCTAGCAGGACAGCTTATTATAGGGAATAACCTATCTAAATTAACTACAAACCAATTTAAAATGTGACATTCAACACATCTTAAAAGCAGGTTATCTGATGCCAAATCTAGTTCCTGAAGCAGCCTTGTGAATCAAATTAGTATCATATCTTTAACTCATTATCTGGACTACATTACTGAGTTGATTGCCTTCCTGGCAAGGGAATACTCACCAACATATTTCTTCTCAAACTCTCCTGTGATATGCCTCTTCACAAAAGTCGTTTTCCCGGTGCCTCCATCCCCTACTAACACCAACTGCGAGGCAGAGACCACACTTAGTTTAGACTGGTTAGTACTGGTTCACCACACTGGCCGTTGTTAGCATAGCTAGCGCAGCTCCTTTTGATTAGAATGCTGATTAACGGTACATTAAGTGATGTCAGACAGCAAGCACTTACCTTAAACACCGCCACCGGAACACACTGTGCCATTGAGTCCGCCGTGGTTGCGACTTTTCTGTTAAACAAAACGAGGCGGGATGTTTGTTAGCACGTTGTCACCATTAACTACCAGTGGTATCAACTACCTTATACAGCATTTCAATAAGATAAATACTACAACTACCAAGCTACGACTTGTTTAAATGCTATTTTGGGGTTTTGAGCGATTTCCTACGATTTAGCTTGTAGCTAAACTCCATCGCGGTAACTTCTAGCATTTTCCATCCAAGCTAACGGACACACGCGTACAGACTAAACGTGTAATGGTGTAGCTCTGTAGAGTAAATGCGTTTAATTTTCTTTGTGAGTTCGATGTCTGTTTGAGAACAACAAATACAGTTCGCTTCTAAATGCGTATTTTAAACACCAACATTCGCTTGCTCGCTAGCCAGCAATGCTAAAAACGTTAGACTGAGTGCGCCATACAACGGGCGAGCGCACTTTTTCTTGTTCGACTGAAACAATCCGACTGGAAGCCCATCTAATGTGTTCCACGCCGCACTTCAAGTCAAACTTAGCCCAAATTAACCTCTACCCATCAATATAAATCCACACATACGCAATATACCTTTTCAGTAATACTTAATATATGTATTTGCAGGAATATGCGCGGGTCTCAAGAACAAAGCAAGAAAAAAAATGAGGGATAGCTGTGCGTGCTAACCTGTTAGCTAGCGCGGCATGGAAGCCATTCTTTTCACGAAGCTAGCAGCTAAGTTAGCCACACAAGAAAACCGCCGGCCTTCCCTTGTTGCCCCATTCCTCATATGGCTACAGCTACAACACCGTAAGACACAGCATTAAAGTTCCCCGTTGTTTTAACTGACTCTCCCTCCAAACAGATGCAAACTTGAAATATAGGATGGCTCGCCTTGGGAGAGAAATATAGAGACTCACCGGTTTCACTTCGAAGAGAGGAAAGAGTAAATGGCTGCGTTCGCGGGAGATTCAGCGTGGACTATGAGTCAGTTTCCGCCCTTATCATGTGACCCCCACAGCGGCAAAAACGCATCATGAACCACTGTGGTACTAACAGAACATGATTCAGCATTCAGCCTTTATTTAAAGATACTCATCCACTCCTGAAAGACATTCATATACAGCTAGAAATGTGTAATTTCACACTACAGGCCGCAGCTAAGCCTGGGATGTGGATGCGGGCTGATTCTGAGGTAACTTGTAAAAAAAAAATTTTTTAAAAAAGGACAATGGGGCTTCAGCAAAGTCCCCGTTTCCCCGAATAACCTTTGGATCTACATGCATTATATGTGACAGACAATAGTGGAAAATGGAGCCAGATATACAAAATGTTTGATGTTATCCTACCAACAGCCAAAGATGTTTGGTAGGCTAGACCGAGTACAGCTGGTACACTTCTTTACTTTTCCATTACCACACAAAACCGAGTGAATAAAAACAAGCTATATTTCATATTGTTTCCTTTTTTCTTGTGTACTACAAGAATAATAATACTGCAAATAAGCATCACCAATTCAATGCAAAAGCTAACACCTTTTTAAAAAAAAAAGTCAACAGAAATATTTAACTCCATTTAATGTATTAAGCAATAGTAAAAAACAGATAATTTGTGAAACACTGAACAGCAGCTCCATTTATATTATATATATATATATATATATATATATATAATCTTTTTTTTCTGTTGAGCAACATTTAAGTCATTGATTTGAAATGCAAAGTTGGATAAATTGGTGGTTTTGGTTAAACAATGGTTGAGTTTTGGATATGATATGAAAGAAAAGCAACAGACAGGCCAGTCAACAGATTTAAAACAGGATTTATTTCACTATTTTACATAGCCTAAGAAAAAAATGTCATTAATATACTCTTATCATATTGCTAGCTTTAATGTGCTACAGAAAATGGTCTGTCCCAAATTCAACATCAAAAAGTACAGCTACAACACAAAACATAAAATTTTTGCTTTTTTTAAAAGATTTTCCTCATAATGTGAGGCTGCAAGGCTTCACTGCTTGTAACTGTAAAGCTACAGGTAATCTCTTTAAATGCAAATCAGAAGGACTGGATGTGTCATTTTCATGTAAGACATACAGTATGTCCAGAGTCAGTCTATCTGTACAGATAGTCTGCCTGTATGTTGGAGGCTATCTCAGCCTCCCATCGATCTCCATTGTTAAGCAGCTTCTCCTTGTTGTACAGCAGCTCCTCATGGGTCTCTGTGGAGAACTCAAAGTTTGGACCCTGAGGGACGAATTTAAAAAAAAGAAGACATCAACTGTCTATCTGTCTAAATGTATACATACTGTTTTGAGGGAGGGATTAGTGGAATAGTGGATGTTTTCTGCTTCATTATTAGAGCTTTGGAAGCCTAGAGAGTTGTATATTTATTGTACTGAACTAGAGTAAAAATTTTGTTTGTTTTTCCCGCACAAAAACAAATGTACAAAAATGTATTTTCTTGTTTAGCTTCATCAAACTTTCTATGCAGGACACAATGTACACTTGCCCCCCCATTTTACCTCAACAATGGCATCAACAGGGCAGGCTTCCTGACAGAAACCACAGTAGATGCACTTGGTCATGTCGATGTCATAGCGTGTGGTCCTCCTGCTGCCATCGGCTCGAGTCTCAGCTTCAATAGTGATAGCCTGAGATTAACACAGGAAGGAACAGGTAGAAAAAAGCCACAAGTTTAAACAAGTATTTTGGGTTAACAGTCTGCAGTATTCTAATATCAGTGATTTGTGTGTATAAGATTCAACTTTGTTGTACATTACCAGTCAAAAGTTTGGACACACTCACTATGTCCACAGTCCACAGAAAAAAATGTCCACAGAAAAAAACTGAAAGACCTTCAGAAAGCCTTAAGAACAATTGCACAAGAGCATTTTTTTTTTTAAATTACAAGAACACCTGGCTTCTTGGAAGCAAAATATTTTTTAAAATGAGGGGTGGCTTAAGACTTTTTCACAGCAGTGTAGATGCAACAAAATGCGGCAATATGGTGATCATGGAGGATGCTTGTGTCAACAATACTCGGGTAGATGGTGGTGTTTAAATGAGTGGTAAAAAATGTGCCCAAAAATATCTGCCACACTATTATACTCATGCCCACTGAAGCCTCAGTTTCCTGTTCTCAGCTGGCAACCTACAGCTGCTGTGACCTGTTTCAGGGTTTTAATGTGTTATATGTTCAAAGATGCTCTTCTGTATACTGTGGCTGTAATAAGTGGTTATTTGATCACCCAGAGACCTGCCACTGTCTGCATGTTTCAGATTATTATCAGTAAACCTTAGCTGGTGCTGTAAAAGTTCCAGTAAATCATCAGTTTCTAAAAATCTTCAAATGGGGTCAGAGGCTCGCTGGGTTTTGTTTTTCCCAATTTTTAGTCCAAAAAATACCCAGATGTTTTAAAAAGAGAACACATATTAAAAATAAATATATCTTAATAAAAGGGACTGTGTGTTTGTCTTCACCTGAGCAGGGCAGACGGCCTCACAAAGCTTACAGGCAATGCAGCGTTCCTCTCCATTAGGGTAGCGACGGAGAGCGTGCTCCCCCCGAAAGCGAGGTGACAGAGGGCCCTTCTCAAATGGGTAGTTGATGGTGGCAGGTTCACGGAACAGGTAACTCATGGTCATCGCCAAACCTACACGAAGGCATTACCAAAAGAACCAAAAACACAAAATTTAAGGTGCAGTGGTGGTATAGATATACACCTAACCAACAACGTGCCACTTCCACACCCACTCTGCCCGACGCACATTTGTTTGCAAGACTTGAATTTTGGAAAACGGGTCAGAAAGGTCTTGTTTCATTTTTTTTTTTAAAAAAACCAGGCTAAAAGATTTCCTAAAAAAGATGCACACTGCACTTTTTTAGCAAACTGGAACAAATGTTGCAGTATTAGTGCCTTTAAAAGAGACCTATTATGGTAATTCAAACACCACAGTTTTATTATTGAACTCTATTAGAGTAGCTTTGGATGATTCCCCGTTCAAAATAATCTTCCTTATTTATAATGGGCCTTTTCTTAAAGGGAGAGGAGTTTAACTGCTGTTTTAATTTCTCTCCCTTCAAGTGTTCTGCTTGGTTTCTTCTTGCAAACAGAACATTTGTACAGCAGGTGGGTGCAACTGCTGTGCTCATAGCCAGGGCTGTGTCTCTGAGATGACTGATTAAGGATATCTACCCTCACTGACATCATACAGGGCAAAGAGTAGTTGGGAGTTTCTGAAATGCAGTGTTTAAAGTAGTATGAAGCCTGGGCTTTTGGCTTATAGGCATAATACGGATGTATACTGACCTCATTATCTTAAACTTTGGCTGTGTTTAATAACAGCATATACACTCGTTAACACTTTATTACACTTTATTAGGTACACCTTGCTGGAACCGTCTTAAGTTTTCATGACAAATAGCTGGTGTATGTGGAAATGACTCAAGCAAAAGTGGCTGTTCCCATTGTGCAATCATGTAACTCAGATCTATTAGCACAAGAAAATAAGTTATATTGGGGTTATATTAGTTATTTAACTTAATGATTTTCTGATTATTTTTGTTTATTATAAAAACAAATATAAGTATAGGCTACAGAAAACAGCACAGAAAACACAACAAATATGACCTCTAAAGAGCTCAGTCCAAAGCAGGGTTGTGGCTGCCCGGTCAGTGACAGATCTCAGGTCTGTAGGCAGCTCTTGAGCATTTACATACTCTGAAAGCAGAATAAAGGGAAAAGGGAGTGAGAGATTAAATGATAATTTGACACACAGGTGGTCACTCCACTGAAGATGTATATATGTATAAGCTTTTGGTGTGTATACTTACTGTAGCCTTCTCTCTGCACACTGAAACTTAGTGGGCGAATTGCACCGCAGCCATATCCAAATGTACCTGGAGAAGTTTACACGTGATGTGAGCATGCCTCATTTTATGCACTTAAATACTGCCATGTTAATGACTCCATCGGTACCTTGTTTGGAGTAGCAGTGGAGAAGACGTATGCTTAGTGCTGCAGACATCTGACCAGAGAAGACTTCTGGAAGAGTAAAGACTGGTTAGAAGAACGAACATGCACACAGTAAATAGAGTCATGTGAAAAACAGATGTGTCACATGGCTCTTTCCAGTTGACTAATTGATCATCAGCAGTGTGTCAACCTCTTTAAAAGCAGACGCTTTGGCAGTTTGCTGCTCTCGAGCATCCGGATTCACCCCAAGGACTAATCAATGCTCAGAGAAACTGCAACCCCCCACCCCGACCTACACCTCAGACCTTGCAGGCCTTAACTAGTATGTTAACTGTTAAAGTTCATGATGGTACACACGGCCAGGAGAAAGTCTCTTCTCTCCAGAAGAGCATAGCAGTAGGGGTTAGGTTTGCAAATTTGCATCTGAAAGAGAATTCACAAGCCCTCAGATGAGACCAAAGTGGAGATGTTTGGCCACCACCTTTGGCAAAAACCAACACAGTATATCAACACAAACACTGGTGAGTTGTGCTTGCTTTGAAGCCACATGACCTGGACACCTTAAAGTCCTTGAGTCCGTGAACTCCTCTGTATGCCAAAGTACTCTAGAGTCAAATGTAAGGCCATCTGTCTGACAGCTAAAGCCTGGCCCAAATTAAGTCCTGCAGCAGCACAGTGATCCCAAACACAGCAGCGAATTTACAACCTCAACCTGACTGAGATATTGTGATGGGACCTAAAAAGACCTGCGCATTAACAAGTGTCTGCAAACGTAAATGAACTGAGGCATCAGTTTAAGTGTTTACTTCAAGCTATTGCTGCTAAAGTAGTTCACAGGACCGCAGCGTCAAAAACTCTTTTTCACGTGACTGTAAAGGGATCGTTTTGTGGGGGCTAACAATGTGGAAAATATCTTTATAAATATCGTATTAACGCAGAAAAGCTGCTCTACTCTGAAACAAGAGGAGTGAAAAACGACACTGCCAGCTGAGCCCTGCCGTCCTGTAATCTGGCGCTCCAAATCCCAGCTATTACGTTAGCGATTTGCTACATTCACGGGACGCTGTCATAATCGGAAGAAATCCACTCTCGGATTATCCCACGACTATTGACCAGCATTCACTGTATAACATCTTAATATACACCGAAAAGACGAATAGCTGAATAAATTATATGTAGAAACATTACATAAGACTTTACTATTTCTTAGCACGTAATACCAAGAGAGAAAACCGTCGATGCATTTACTGTATCAATATTAATATAAAAATAGTTATAGAAAAAATAAATAACTAAAATAAAAAACGAACCATAAAAGCTGTTTATTACAACTGCCTGTGTTTTTCAGACACATAAGGGATTAGATGCTCCTACCAATGACTGTAGAGAACGTCTTTTACTCAACATATTGTCTATACGATACACTTGAACGCCTCCTTTCAAATAACATGCCAACAAAATTAGGCTCGTCCACTGTAATGCTACCACACATGGTTTCCTTAAAGCTTTAATCTGTTTTTTTTTTTTTTTAATTTACATCTGTTCAGAAGCTAAATGTTTAGATTACCCAACTGTGTTTCTTAAATGTAAACTCGTCTGTCAGGAACTTCACAATCATAGCCAGTCAGTCTACAGTAATTTGGTATACAGGAGCTAACGCCACTAAACTGAACATGGCCTAATTTTCAACGCTAACTAGTGTACCTTATTATTAATATAAATTTCTACTGGACTTACCACTGACACAAATTTATGATGATCAACACTGAGCAGCTAACAGTCCCTGAACTGCGCAATAGTATTTATGTTGCATTCAAGGGCTCCACGTTGATGTCCCGTTCACTTTCAGGTAGGAAATCGCAAAACGATTTCAACCGGTTTATTTAATTTATCTTTGGTTTCCTAAAATAGGCATAGGTCTACATATTTTCCCTGCTATTAGGAAGTCCCGTAAAGGACATAAAATGCAAAAAATGTGCATTTATCGCTTATATGTCATGAGTGATAAATTATATTTAAGCATATAAGCGTCATTTACATGACAGAAAGAAAAAAAAAGACTACTCCATAATTTTGTACTCATTGTTTGTGAGACGGAAGTTGATTTGAAAGCCGCATTTGTGACGGTGAGAGATGAAGGCGTGGTGAACAAATGAGAGCATATGTGAGACAGAGCAAGAGAGAGAGGGGAAGTTTGTCTTCCTCTTCCATCACTGGAGGATCTCATGCTTCAAGTCCTCAGCAGCCAACTAATCAAATAGGACGGAAATGTAAAAGGTAATTACATTTAAATGCATACTTTAAGAGCTTTAACAACTGTGGATATGTTTATGATTTAAGATGGTAAGAAACTCACTACTTTACACTAATTCTTAAAGCTGAGCCAGCAGATTTCAGAAACCCCAGGTCAAATAAGAGACGTGGTAAAACGTGCACAGAAACGTTTGGAAAACTGCTCGAGTAGGATTAAGCTGTTTAACAAATCTGAAATTTGAGATTTAAAACATCTCTGACACACAGACACACCCACATTGTACTGGTGATGAAAGTCTCCTCGTTTCTCTAGGTAAGATGAAGAATTCTTCGAGTTCAGCCCAGAAGAACCTCAGTGAAGAGGACAGCTCTGGATCTGAACCGGAGACAGACCGCTTTGGCTTCATCCTGACCAATGGGTCCACAGCTGGGTGAGCACATCCGCATTGACCTTGTCTACTGTCAGTGATCTTTTTGAAGCCAGGTGTAGGATTTCTCTGTTTTCATTCTCCTATCAAAGAGATTATTTTGTTTTAAACGAATTTTAAAAATGTAGAAAGACGTGCAGGGTGAAGAAGTTGTTGAGATTGCACAGATTGGCTCAGAAACCCCAGGGACTTTGGTAGTAGTAAGGTTTTCATCTGCTGTTAAATGACATAATTTGAAATTAAATATTAAAATCATTCTTATCGGATTATTTAACAGCCAGTAATTTGTCACTGCATGACTAGATTACTAAAAACCATCCCATAAATAGGATCAAGTTGAACCAAGAGTTTCTAATTTGGGCACATAACACCCCATGAAGCCACAAACAAACCCAGGAAGTGCTAAAGCAGTATTTGAGTGTAAAGCTGCACAGTTGGGATGTAGAGAACAGGTCACACAAAGGCATCAACTGTGAAAGAAATGAAAATTCAAACTATACTAACTATAATGCTGTAGTAGAGAATGTGCAAGAACGAAGGTCAGTTGGCAGAACCTCAAGAAACAAACAAAAAACCAAAAAACAAGATGACCCCAGCAAGGAAAATTATTTTTTTAAGGCAGTTTCATAGGCCAAGCAAGGGGAGGAGATGATTTAAAAGGATTGAGCTGAGCGCATTAGTGAAAATGCAGAGCAGTTTCAGCCACACCGGGTCTTCCTCAGGGCGGAAATGGCACAAACAGATTGTTTACACCTCTTATTCTTTATATATGATCCACAGAAAAAAAAATATTGGCACAGCATTTGCAAAAAATAACAAATGAAGTGAAAGTGAGACTATGTGACTACATATTCAATAATAGCCCTGCAGGGGAGTGCATACGAAGAGGTGTAAATTAAGGATTAAAACTAACTGAACAAACTGCTACCTGTCAGCTTTGCTTTCCTCATTGATAACATCCTGACCTGTTGCCATAGAGACTTCACACTGCTAACGTGTGGTTTTCCTGTTTCCTGTCTTGTTTGTCGGAGCACTGTGTGTCTATAATGACAACACACTAAACAGTGTGCAGCGACACAGCACCATAAAGGTCTCCAGTTACTCTTTTCATTTTGAGAGCCTTTATATTGTACAGCAAACAGGTGAAACATGTCAAAATATTTAACTGGTGTTTCGTGTGCTGTGTCGTGTCAGGAGTGTGGGCCCGTCGCCTGAACTGGTCAGGCAGAGGGAGGCCAAGTGGATAAAGATCATTGACCAGTGGGATCGCATCTTGTCAAAGAAGAGCAGTAAGGTGTGTCCCATCTAAGACACCTGAAAATGAATCCTAGCACCAACTGAAGGGTGTTGCTGGACAGACATTGTAACACATCAGGAAAAAGCACAGTAAAAAAAAATATAAGCGATTGCTGAATTCTGCAAATTTTACATCTCTAGTGACAGCCATAAAATACAGAATCACATGGTTGTAACCATTTGTTTTCTGGGTCTCTGTTGCCACCTTCTCATCAGGTCAAAGTGCAATGTCAGAAAGGAATCCCTGCCTCGCTCAGAGCCAGGTGCTGGCCTCTGCTGTGCGGAGCAGCCAACAGGATGAAACAACATGAAAATCTGTACAAGGCAAGTGAAATAAACACTCTCACTGGGATGGCCTAAGAGAGGGCA
This sequence comes from Pterophyllum scalare, assembly GCA_024447675.2. Lineage (NCBI taxonomy): Eukaryota > Metazoa > Chordata > Actinopteri > Cichliformes > Cichlidae > Pterophyllum > Pterophyllum scalare. Next base: position 49,181 of record JAMQGT020012825.1, on the reverse strand, counting down.
GAAGCCCAGCTGCGAGGACTGCAGTGTAATTAGTGCAAACTGTATGTAAAAGATGGCCATGTTGTCTCTCACTGGTCTTTGAAACTGTTTTTCCATTTGGCTGTCGCCGTGTTAGTTTTTTAAGTTAGACTTCAGAAGCAATTGCTGGATCTGACTGAGAAACTGAGGAGTTTATATGCTTGTAGGGTAGCAGCTCCTGAATCAAACTTACCCTTCTTTATAATCTGTTTTAGTTTGAATGGGACCATCATCACATGTAGTATTAAATATGACTGTAGGTTAGCAACTGAGGTCGTAAACTCATCAGAAACGTTTTTACTCACAAAGTAAATGACCAGGCCTAAAAACATTGTCATTTTGTCATTTATTCTATACAATCCGACCTCTATTTGCCACCAGAGGAGTCTCCCCCTTCTGACCATAAAAATAAATAAAATAAAATAAAAAAGCAGATTTAAGGCAGTTCTGCATTATTTGGATTGGGAGGCTATATTGTCTACAGTCTTGTACAGTCTTTGGTTGATATAGTTTATAATGCATGTATGTTAATAACATATTTATACATCTCTATATTCTAAGTTGTGGGATCTTGGGATCACTGTTCTCTTATGTTTTATGGAGTAAATGTTAAATTATTTATAATATTTATCATAATGTTTATAATAAATGTGTTATTTTAAAGACTTAAAAGTCTATTGTATGGCACATGGTCTTATTTTTTTGTCTCTGTATCAGACTCTGGATGAGCAGCCGGCTCTGCAGAGTTGGGTGGATGTGATTGAGAGAGATCTGGACCGGCAGTTCCCTTTCCACGAGATGTTCCAGTCCAAGGACGGACATGGGTAGGCAAGGTTTCTGCTATTTGTTTCTGTTACAAAGCTGAAAAGCCGTTTATTTAGTTTTCAGTATGACTTTCCAAACTTTTCATCATGTCCGTGCTTTAGGTAGCAGTTTAAAGCTTACTTGAACAAAACAAAGCAGTCATGTCACTTGTCTTTGTTTTTAAATGTGTAACTCTACTTCGAAGGTGAGTGATCATTGTGGTGTGTGTGCAGGCAGCGTGGTTTGTTCCGGGTGTTGAAAGCTTACACCCAGTATCAACCAGACGATGGTTACTGTCAGGCTCAGGGGCCGGTGGCTGCAGTGCTGCTTATGAACATGCCTGCTCAGGTAAAGACCAGTAACAGTTTAGCATCTGAGTGATAAACAACCTGTCTCAAAAATATTAGAGTAATTAGATTTCAGTGGAGAAACAACTTTTGTTTCATACATTGAATCTACATTGTTTGTGTCATGTTACTTTTTAAACTTTTTTTTAATATTTCAATGGCAAGCTTCAGAGGCATAACAGTGGTAATACAATCCTGGCAATTTAATGCAAAATTTCTGCAGTGAAGCACAGTTATTGCACCTAATCTTCACCTTTAATGTAACCCTGGCAGGAGGCCTTCTGGTGTCTGGTTCAGATTAGTGAGCAATACCTGCCCGGATATTACAGCCCTCTCCTGGTGAGGACATACACATTCTCACATGCATACCTTGTTTTTTTTTAAAACCTTGCCTAAAAACATAATTTACACGTAGTAGAGTCGATGTTAATTTAAAGGCAGATTCAAACATAGAGATCAATCATGTACTAACTCTGAAAGCTGAGTGGCTGTCTGAGCCTTCTGTGGTGTGCTGTGTAGGAGGGAGTACTGTTCGATGCAGCCATGCTGACCTGGGTTTTGAAAAAGACGTGTCCAGCTGCACACAAACATCTGCAGAACCATGGAGTGGAGCCCCTCATGTTTGCCACTGACTGGCTGATGTGTCTCTTCACACGCCACCTTCCATTCAACACACTTCTCCGAGTTTGGGACCTCTTCTTCTGCTATGGTAGAGCAGACCTCAACCTTTACCAACCCCTTTAGGATTAACAGGAACAGCAGCATATTTGAAGTGATGGCTTTGTCCTCTAGATATTTGACCAGTGTTTAAATATCGGCACAATTCTTTACATTTTTTGAACACATATTGAATGTTAGAACTAATTTAGCACTTGTGCCATCACCCACTATCATCTACTGGTTATGTACCATCTTCAGCAGGTCCTCCCCCTCTCCCTTGCTCATCCTTTACCTTCATATTTCCTTATCTCTGCTATGTAGGGGTACGAGTGCTGCTCCAGGTTGCAGCAGTGCTGGTGCGCCGGGTGCTGGGTCGGGCCGAGCAGAGGAAGCAATGTCAGGGCCAAATGGAGACTCTGGAGAGGTTAAGGGGTGTCAAGGAGCAGGTCCTTGAGGAAGATGATGAATTCATAGCAGAGGTAAGACTGCTAAACCCGATAGGCTTTGAGGGAAGCATCTAGTTATTTCAAGACAAACAGCTTTCATCTTTAAAGATATAGAGAATGTAAATTAAACTAAATATGGTAAATGGACTGGTTCTTATAAAGCGCCTTTCTACTCTACTTTGAGGACTCAAAGTGCTACAACAAGCCTCATTCACACACATTCATACAAGCACTTTTTTTCTATGCCTCGGAGCTTTCTAAAATTCACACATTCATACTCCACAAGTTACCTAAAACCACATGTATATACATAGGTCAGTCACCTTACAAACACCTCCATGAGCATGGGAGCTCTGGAGGTGTCCTGCAGTGCTTGGCACTGGTATGTTTGCAGCAGTTCCTGTAGGTTGAAGGCTGGAGCCTCTGTGAATACAAATTACTGAAATGGATTATGATTTGGGGAATTAGAGGTATTCTTCAGGCATCTTGAGCAGTTTTTGTGTTGTGGTGGGACATGCTGTCTTGCTGGGGTGTAAGTTGTCTGCAATAATGTTTGTGTGGGTGGCATTATGTCAAAATAACATCCACATGGATGCAAGGACTCAAGGTTTGCAGCAGCAGATAAGGGCAACATTATTCACTTCATCTGTCAGCAGTGTAAATGTTGTGGCTGATGGGTGAATGCAAAGGCACTTCAAATCAATACAAACTTGTGATATGTATTATTTTTATCCTATATTAAAATAGTCTCTCATTATTACAGTGCACAAGGAAGCTACTGAAAGTTTAGATGACATAGAAAATGATGGTGAATTACATCTCACTTTAGCACTGACCTGATTTCAAATTGAATGAACTATGGCAAATTTTGGAATACTTTTTTTAGAGAGCACTCTCCACCACTGCCATCAAAACACTAAGTGGAGGAATATCAGAATCCACACAAGCAGCTGTGATATTTTCCCTTTAATTTGTCACCCTGACTCATGACAAAATGACAGTGAAGCAAAATCCAAGCCAGAGTTTCCTCTCATTTCAGGTGTGCTCGGTGCCACTGTCAGGGAAAGATCTGGAGAAGCAGACAGAGAAGGAGTTGGAAAAATGGAGGAAAGACAGACCCTCATCCACATTTGACCCAAGAGGTCGCTGCCATGGATACCGGATGGCATGGGCTAGAGCTCGACAGAATGAAATGGAGAGAGAGAGGAGAGAGAGAGAGAAAGGGAACCTCTCTGTCCCTCTAACTCGCTCAGCTTCCAGTCTCTCACTGTCTCCTTCCCTCCTTCACAAGTGGAGGAAAGGGGAAAAACCAACACAGGTGACTCTGAACGCAGTAACAAGGTAGTGAGACATCTTTCAATGGGAGCAAGGGAAGACTGGAAAAGCTTCCATGAGTTTGATTTTAACAAGGTCCAAGGAGTCAAGGAAGAGGAAGATGTTGTTTCAGAGGGACACAAAGAGAGACAAACTGAACAAAAGGCACTTTTACAGACACCTGAGAATATGGAACAAACCCATAATATACCAACAGAAGAAACAGTAGGAGTAAAGGAACAGGGTACAAATGTGGAAACAGAGAATCGCTGAAAAGGAGGAAGGCAATGTGGGAGAGACAGAGGCAAGCAAGGCCGGCGAGACAGAGGCAAGCAAGGCCGGAGAGACAGAGGAAAGCAAGGCCGGAGAGACAGAGGAAAGCAAGGCCGGAGAGACAGAGGAAAGCAAGGCCGGAGAGACAGAGGAAAGCAAGGCCAGAGAGACAGAGGAAAGCAAGGCCGGAGAGACAGAGGAAAGCAAGGCCGGAGAGACAGAGGAGACAGAGGAAAGCAAGGCCGGAGAGACAGAGGAAAGCAAGCTCAGTGAGATGGAGGAGACAGAGGAAAGCAAGGCCAGAGAGACGGAGGAAAGCAAACTCAGTGAGATGGAGGAGACGGAGGAAAGCAAGGCCGGAGAGACGGAGGAAAGCAAGGCCGGGGAAACGGAGGAAACCAAGGTTGGTGATGCAGAGGAAAGAAAGGCCGGGGAGACAGAGGAAAGCAAGCTCAGTGAGATAGAGGAGACAGAGGAAACCAAGGCCGGAGAGACAGAGGAAATCAAGCTCAGTGAGATGGAGGAGACGGAGGAAAGCAAGGCCGGAGAGACGGAGGAAAGCAAGCTCAGTGAGACAGAGGAAAGCAAGCTCAGTGACACAGAGGAAAGCAAAATGCTTTCAGAACCAAAACAAGAAACAAATATAGCCCCAAATACGACTGTTGAAAATATTCTCCCTCCCATTGATTATACACCTCACTGTGAACAGGAAGAAAAGCTGGACACAGAGAGTGAATCACAGGTTCTAGAAGAACAAAGTCACATAAGCAAAGACCAGGAAGCAGAGCTTAAAGATACACACGAAGAGACAGAGAAGCATGTGGCTGCTGTGGAGGAAAACCACAGTGAGACACCACGAGAAGTCGAAGCAGACACAAACACACAGAAGGAGATGCAAATAGGTGTAAACTCAGGTGAAGAGCAGATAATACAGGCTGACATGAAATCGGAGGAGAGCAATGAAACTGAAAATGTGCAGCACATGGAGATGGACACAGAATTCCCAGAGTCTAAAAGTGAGACAGGTGTGGAGACAGACAGAGGTGTTGAAGCTTTAACTGTTGAAGATCAAAATGCTACAATAGAGACAGAAACAGAACAGGAAGAGCTGATCACAGAGACAGAAGGTACACTTGAAGTAAAATACCACAGTATTGAGTCATTAGTAGAAACAGAAAAGGAAGCAGAGTTCCACACCCAAAGAGAGACAGAAGCCGAGGCTCTGACACAGATTAAAGGAAATTCAGCCACACATGAATATTTAAAGGCTGAAATAACAGAAGCAGATTCAGAAGAACATGTAGATTCAAGGACAGAGACAGAAGAAGTATTAACACCGTCTTTATCTGAATGCACTGGTGTAGTAGATGATGCAGAGACTGAAGCTGAGATAACAATAGAAAAAGACACAATGGAGGGGTCAAGTGAAACAACAGAAAAAATAATTTTGAATGTACACTCAGAGGCACAGGTTGAGAGTGATTCAAGCATCTGTGCTCAAAAAATCTCAGAGGAAACACCAGGAGAAACTCAGACGGATGAGAAGACTGCAGATTCTGCAATGCCCACAGAAACGGAAGAGACCTCAGCATCACCTGATGAACTAAACCTCACCACTGAGCCTGATGAGGACAGTTCAGTACAAATTAGTTCCTCTGAGACACAAGCATCTGAACAGCCAACAAGCCAAGTCACTGTGTGCCCTGAACACCCAAATCAAAACATTCAGCAAATGGACCCCATGCAGGAGGAAGAAATGACTGAAAAGGTTCAAGAAAATACAGCAGGAGAGGATGACGTCTTAATTTCTTCTGAACCAACAAATGTTCCCCAAATCCAATGTTCTCAATCTGCAAAAGAGGCCCCAGTACAAACCTCTGAGCGTCGCAGCAGCCGGTCATCTGCTGATTTCTGTGTTCGCAAGTCAACCACCTCGCATAGCTCCAGGTTAGCTCGTAGACTTTCCGAAGATCTCTTCACCATGCCCCAGAAAACTTCAGAAAATCATCCAGAAACTAAACACACAGAGTCACAGTGCAATCCTGAAGCTGTGACCCAGAAAATAGCTGCTCCTGATGCGATGCTTTCTGCAGCAGCAACAGAGGAAGCCCCTGCACAGCAGCAGCCACATCCCGACCCCCCTAAACGCTTTGGTCTCTTCCGCAGACTGAGAGGTGAGCAGCACAAAGACACCAAGGCTAAGAAGGCAACAAAAATGCAAGTACCAAAAATCTTGATTCAGGACTTTAGTGATATGACAGGGACTGGGAACCCGGTTGAGGAAGTGGTGGAGGTGAAACTGACCTCCAAGGAGAGGAGGCGGCAGCGGAGGGAACGTGAAAGAATGGAGAAAGAAGAGGAGAGGTTGAAAAAGAAGAGAGAGAAGGAGAGGGAAAAGGAGAGGAGGAAACCACAGACAAGAGGGAAAAGTTTTCAAGTGCAAAAAGAGAAAGGTAGTGATGATGTTGCTCATCTTGCAAAGACTGGTTCACAGACATTTAGATATTCTGCTCCTTATGGCGAGTCTTACTTTTGACATAATTTTTACTGGATTTCAGATTCTGCATCACTGCCTTTCTGCATTTGTGCTACACATTGGTTAATATGTGGCATATCCCTCATCCTAAATATTTGTCATACTTGAACTTCTGGACATGTAGATAAATAATAAATGATGTTTACATACTTTGAAAAATAAGTTTGTTTTATTTGGCGGGACTTACACTGCACCTTAATTACAAACCGGACAAAAACCAAACAAAAATTAACTGGAACTGCTTTAGGTCTAGCTTTACATAATGACAATTTAGAAAGCATCTGTACTGTACTAAAAGCCTCTGCATATTTAACCAGGTCCAGGTACTATTTGTACTGGACAGTAAGGATTAAAATTTGTGTCCATTTCTTTAGTTTCAAGTAATCCAGGTGTCTTTGTTTAACCGTGCACACACATGCACCCACTGTCAGTTTAGTCAATGTCTCCTATCACCCATCAGTCCACAGTTATTTAAATTTCATCCTCACTGTCGCTGGCCAGCACCTCCTGAGATGTCACCAGCTGTGTGCTCATCTGAGACGACGGGGGAAGCACCGATCCAAAGAAAAGGGACCGAAACTGTGAGAAAAATCACACGTGGGAAATCTAACTTTAGATACCAACACTCTAGTAATTTGACAGTATAGACATACAATACCTTATTAAATGTCTGCCTAAATGTGAAGTGACCACAGAACCTGAGGTAGTTTTATCTACATACCTGTCATTGCTGTCTATTGGATGACTGCACAGTGACATATGTATAGTTATATGAAAAAGAAAGTACACCCTCTGTCTATTTTAAGGTTTTATATATCAAAACATAATAAAAAACAAATCTGGTGATCACTTATGAACATTATTTAAATATACTCTCACATGCCACTGTGTTATTTATTTAACAAAAACTAAGCCAAAATGCAGAAGCAGTGTGTGAAACACTAAATATATTCCACAATTCACTAGGTTGACCCCTTGCCACCTTTAGCAACAATAATGTGAATAAATCATTTTCTGTAAGACTTCATCATTCTCTCACATTGTTGTCGTGGAATTATTGCCTATTCTTTCTTTCTTCAGTTCACTGAGATTTGCAGTCATTCACAGTATTCTTAATGTCCCACCATGGCATTTCCATTGGGTTGAGGTCTGGACTTTGACTGGGCAATTGCAACACCTTGATTCTTTTCTTTTTTCAGCCATTCTGTTGTAGATGAGCTGCTGTGTTTTGGATGACAGTCCTGTTGCATGACCCAATTTCAGTCAAGCTTTAGCTGTCAGACAGATGGCCTCACGTGCCTCTAGAACACAGCAGTATAGAGTTCATGGTCAACTCAATGCCTGCAAGGTGTCCAGGTCCTGCGGCTGCAAAACAAGTCCAAATCATCACCCTCACCACCACCCCCAACACCACCTATTTGTTTTTTCTAAACATGGTGCTGTGCAATACAGCCAAACATCTTCACTTCGGTCTCTTCTGTCTAAAGGACATTATTCCAGAAGTCTTGTGGTTATAGAATAGTGGACTTCAAATTGATTGGGAATGGCTATGTAACCCTTCCCAGATTGATGGGCTGCAACAGCTGGTTCTCTAAGGTCATTGCTGATATCTTTCTTCCTTGGCCTTTAGCGGAAAAAGAAGTTACGGCCGAGGGCGAAGATACTGCAGCACCTGATGAAGAGGTGCCTTCAGAAGACCTGTAATGCTGTTCTTGGCTGTGCAGTACTGTCCATTCATCTCATTCTCACCACATTCACTGCCATCAGTACTGCACAGCTACATAATTCATCATCTTCATCATTCAAGTTGTAGTATACTTCACTTGTGAGTACCCAAATAGAATTTAATATGTTGTTAAAATTAAATAGGTTTAATGAGTTTAGAAAATGTTTGAGAGCATATGAAGTGTTTATAGGAGTGTGGGAAAGATTAATAAGAGAGTGGGAAAGGTTTATAGGAGTGTGAGAAAAGTTTATAAAGCCTTAAAATATATATAAATAATAAAATAAATATAACGCCGCTACTTCGTGGATTTCCACCTATTGCGGGGGTCTCTGGAACGTAACCCCTGTGATAGTTGAGGGATATTTACCGATTTTTAATCTGTATTTACCTAAAGACCTGCTCAGGACCAGATGATTTTTTAAATTATGTCCTGACACATAAAACCTTAAAATTAAAGGAGAGTATACTTTCTTTTTTTACATGAGTCCATGTGGACAATTGTGGTAATGTAGTTTTTTTTAAAGCTTTATTTTTGTGGGAATCTCTTCCTTCTGTCCTCACTTCCTCATAAGTGAAAGAACTGTACCTATTGTTTCAAGGAGAACTGAATCCACAACCTGTTGACATGCCACCTTCTTTCCTGTGAAACCAAACCCATACCTTTTTATTCGGTGGTCTGTCTAAATCATCTGTGTGAACTTCTTCAGCCTCTTCCTCCTCCTCAATGTGTATCCTTGTCTTGTGGCTGACTGCAGCAGGCTGTTTTGAACATGTGGCCTCAGCTAATGAGGGCGGGGGTGGACCTGTGGTGGAGGGACCTGGTGCAGTACTGGTATCCATGGCGATTAGGTAGGAGTCTATGTCGTCATTCATGAAGTCATCAGGAGGGGGTGGAGCCACAGTGTGTGCTCTGAGGGGAGGAGGAGACAGTTTGGAGCGCAAGTCAGACAAAGATTACACACAAGATAAAAAAAAGAATGTCTTACTCCTTTTGAGCTTTATGGTGACCGTTTTATTTTTTGAACTTGTACAATACTAATAAATAAACATGATTAATGAGACCCTCGGCCAATAATGCTGCCAATTAGTTTCCATTTTAGTGAGATTCATGTCATAAAAATATTCTGTTGTGCTTCAATCCATCTTGCACTCGTACATCCACCGGGCTTCACAGGAAGTCCAAAAGATGTACCAGGTGCAACTGCATACTGTGTGAAGACACAACCACAAACAGCTAGCTTATTTAGTTAATTACAACATCAATTTGCCAGATTTTGTCCCTCATCCTCAGAATGACAAGGGTGACATCCTGACTACACATACTGTATTTTAGACAGAGATTAGATGGTCTGAATATGAAAAGTAAAAAACTAGCGGACTTGGAAGCCGCCATGTGTACCATCTAAACTGTTGGAGCAAGTTTGATTTTTATCACATACAAAACCCTATTTACAACAACTGTAAATGTTCAGTATGAAATATAAAATGGGCAGCTGTAGCTTACAGTTCCCAAAGAAGAAAAATCAACATATGTCTTCATTTACATTCTAATCCACCAGGTGGCACAGTAGGGGTAAATGTTGAGGACTTCCTGCCTATCACAGAGCTGTTAAAAAGTACTTTTGTTTTCATTTTGTTCAGTGATGAGTGCTTTCTAAGTATTTCCTGCTCACAGGCATGAAAAATCCAGCACGCAAAAACATTGTTTTTGTGGTCGTTACCCTCTACTGCTGTTTTTACGGAGGCTGGGATCATCAGAAAGCGTGGCCAGCACAAAATTTCCCTCCAGGACACTGTCTGTTACTGAAAGCACCACAGGGCTGACACACAAACACACACAGACAAAATATGTGTGTCATTAAAAAGGAAGAAACAAGTGATCAGTAAATATAATCCACAGGTGGGGAATCTCACCTGCCAGGCTCATCAAAGTACATAGAAATAGGGAGACCAGTTGACTCTGCAAACACCAACAAACCCTGAATGAGAGAGTTTAGTTAGTGACTATGCAAACCATGCAAGCATTGCAAGAATACCACAAGGTATTGTAGGTGCTTTCATCTGCTCCCTAAATAACTTTTCTCAGTCTAGTCAAATAACCACCCTCCCTAACTAACTTATGCAGCTCTTGTGCAGACACCTATGTCATCTCTCTCACCCGTAACTCCTTCAAGCAAAAGGTGAAACTGTTGGGAGCTTGGACAGCAAAATGGTCAAACTCGTCTGAAGCCAAACACAGCTCCGTCAGCATGGCTTTGGATGCCTCTGTGCAGGCAGAAAAGTAAGACGACAAAAGCAGAGATGACACATATGTAATAAAAATAATTAAATACACTCAAGCTATGTTTTATTCATCTGCCCTGATTTTTCTCCTGCTATTTAATATGTATTTCCAGTTTATGACTGGCTATATGCAGCATCTGAAACTTATTTGTGTAAGTCTTGTCACCTGCTTCTTCCTCCACATGGTTCCTGACCCACATCCGTTCATCACTCACTGACACAGTCACTTCTTCCAGAGATGGAGGAAAATGCACAACTGTGTCTACCAGCAGCCTGAGAACAAGGGAAAACAAATTTAGCTACAGTTACAAATCAAGTTACAGCTCCATTAAAAGATATTTCACTATTTGAAAGTATTTATTCATTTAATCAACCAACTGAAAATGTAAAAATATCTTTCTTGGTGTTAAAAAAAAGCCTCACAGTGTTTGCCAACATCAAGTATAAGGAAAGCAAAGATTGAAAGCAAAAGGCAGGCTGTCATTACAATAATTTGCAAAATAAACAGTGAAGAAAGATTTTTACAGACCGGGGCTGGGCCCTGAATATGTTGGCACAGCTGTCCTTATCAAACACTGCCTGCAGACTCTCACTGTCCTGGAAAGACAGGTTATGTGTCTTCAGGAGGCCTGCAGAGAAAAATCGCAGCAAGTTTATGAGCAAACAGAAAGCAGTGTAATGAATGCACAATTGGTTTCAATAAATACAAAATTTGTTAATGTAAATGAGATGTACAAGTGCCATATAGCACCTCATTTACAGAAGTTATTAAAAGTGCTGCTTTACAGGCAAAAGGTAAAATAAAAAGAATGCAAAAGATGATGTACAGACTGAAGTGAATCAGAATTAATGTACTGAAAGGGCTCACTATCTGGCACCATGGAGCCCAATTGGCATTTGCCATAGAATACCAGAATCAGCAGGTCCACCAATATGAAGAAATGAGGGGTGATTCAAGACTCTTGCAGAGTACTGTATGATTAAATATATGTAAAAGCCACTGAAAAATGTAGTCTTTCACTTAGCTGTGAAAATAGCTACAGTTGAGGCACCTCTGAGTTCCAAAAGGATTACAGCAGATGGCAGTTTAATCATGTTTTATTTGAACTCTGGGAACCACTAACTGACCTGCAGGTCAGACCAGGTTTATGCTCAGTGAACATATCTCTTTTTTAAAAAATTTGTATTAGCCTGTCATATCTGGCAGTTTTCACAATCAGATGATCTGAATGCATTGTTGTACCAAACATATTTGCTTTTACAACAAGAGCGCTATAAGTTTCCTATAGGCTACTCTTGTCTGTATTTTTATTTTATTTATTCATTCATTTCTATTTTTGTCCACAACATATGACTGCCAGGTCTGACAGGCAGGAAGGAAAGGGTTAGAAGAAGAGAGATAGAGAAAAAAGGGGGAAAAAACTGAAAAAATAACAGGAGAGAGGTAGATACACACACACACACATACATATACACACATATATATATATACATATATGTGTGTATACACACACACACACACACACACAATACTTGATGTGGTTTGTAGTAAAATGTGCCACTGTCATGGAACGTACTCAATAATAAGGGCAAGAAGCCGCAACAACGCCCCTCAGGATCCAGAGGCAAACAGGGAAACACCGAGGGGACCCGGGCCATCCACAGGCCCATCAGGACCTCAGAGCTCATCCTGATGGCAACTGTGTGCACACCCCAGAGGAGGAAGAAGGGAGACCCAAGACTGAGCCCCCAAAGTCAAATGGCAAGAGACCAGAGAGCCAGAGACAATAAGCAGCACACCCCCCTGGTAGGCCACCCCCCCCCGCACGAGCCAACCTTACATGGACACAAAGTGTGGGCGAGCGGGTACCAGCACAGAGCCAGTGGCAACCCGGGGAAGCAGCCAATCCAGGCCTGAACCACTAGCCAGTCCCTATCCCAGGCAGGGTGATTAAAACTGGATTGTGGGAAGACCCGCCCACCCCCTTCTCCCACTCAATGTGTTTGGGGTGATTGATGTGTTGGGTGTATGTGAGTGTATGTAATGGGAAGAATACGTATGACTGTGTGAGAGCTACAGTGAACTTATCTCTGATATGTTTGGGGTCCACACCACCAACAGACAGAGTGTAAGTATGGACTTCTCTGTGAGTCAGTGCAAGAATGAAAGAACTGGAGTAATGTGTTCTTACATTTAATATGTGTGAATGAGATGTAAACCTTCTTAAATCATCTATGGAAAACAGCTCGAATGATCTGAGAATAAAGTGAATGACTGATACCATGTTTGCAGTGCAGGGTGAAGGTGAGCCGGTTCTTCTGTTCATCCAGATCAATGTGACACTTTTCCACTGTCTTCTCCAAAGTGGTCAAAGATCTGAACACAGACTGCACACTCTGGCACACAGCAGGGGGGAAGAAGTAATACTTATCAATATGCACTGATATATTCTGGTAGCAGTCAACAGGAATCAACATTTTAGTCACAATAACTCATTTTAGACATGATTGTTGCCTACTTTTATCTCTGGATAAAAACGTTTGCTCTTACAAAAAAACATTTCTGATGAGTAACACATGACCTACTCTTTGTTATAACTGCCATGTAAAACTGTTAAAACAAGGAAGCTCTGAGGTTTTTGCAAAATTTGAACACAGATAACCACAAACACATGGTGGTAACACAACAGGAAAGAAAGCATTTGAAGTTGTCAGCAGATGTTAATTCGTCTGCCTGCTCGCAATCCTATGAATGGTATCTGCTATTCCTACCTATGGTTACATCAGGGAGCTACAAGTACTTTCATTCTGAGAAAGTCTGATACCAATCTTTAGTATATTTAAAATCAAAATAATCAATGAACTATCAACCACATTGCCCTAACATGGCAATCTGTGATTGAGAATTCATGTAAACTAATGAGAACAGGAAAAAAAAAGAAAAAGGTTGAAATATTTAGCACTGTGGTAGTCCTCACATGAATCCAAATCAGTAAACATAAATCAGACTGACAGCTGTAGTTTCAGCATGTCTCGTGTGATGGAGTGAACTTTTCTGATGGGACTTAGGGGTTGTATGCAAGGTTAATAGTTATTTAAAAGTAAATGTGAATGAAAAACATTTTAATTAAAACTCATTTAAACTTGACTAAAAAACATAAGCAAGCTAATTGAAAGGAATACTGTATACTGTGACTAAAATAAAATAGAAATAGAGGAATTATCTTTACCTTAAGCGTCTGTTAATTTGGTCAAATCTCTTACCATAATCTGCCTGATGGGACTTTGGTCAACATGTTTATTGAGATTTGGCAGTCATGTGAAAAAGAGGATTTTCAGATGACTCTGCAATCCTGCAATAAACTAAATACACTTGTACCTGCTAATCAAATGCAAAATGCGTTAACCGCTATAAAAGCAGAGGTTCTGGCAGTTTGCAGGTCTGGAGCTTTCAGTTGTGTGTTAACACAATACCAAGGAGGAAAGACATCAGCAATAACCTTAGAGAACCAGCTGTTGCTGCCCATCAATCTGGGAAGGGTTATAAGGCCATTTCCAATTAATTTGAAGTCCGTTATTCTACAGTGAGAAAGATTATTCACAAGTGAAAAACATTCAAGAGAACTGTCAGTCTTCTCAGGGGTGGACATCTTGACAGATTTGCCCCAAGTTCAGGCTCTGCAATGCTCAGAAAAACTGCAAAAAAAAAACCCCAAGAGCTATATCTTGAACTCTACAGGCCTCAGTTAGAATGTTAAATCTTAAAGTTCATGACAGAACAATTAGAAAAAGACTGAACAAGTATGGCTTGTTTGGAAGTGCTGCTAACCTCTTCTCTCTAAAAATGGCAGCACAGCTTAGGTTTGCAATGTTATATCTGAACAAACCACAAGTTTTGTGAAAACCAAACACAACATATCATACCAACTGTCAGGTACGCTGGCGGAAGGATGATGATTTTATTTTGTTTTGCAGCTACAGGACCTGGATACCTTGCAGTCACTGATTTGACCATGAACTCTTCTGTATACCAAAGAATTCCAGAGTCAAATGTGAGACCATCTGTCTGACAGCATTAACTTGGCTGAAATTGCATCATGCAACAGGACAGTGATCCCAAAAATGGCAGCAAATTCAAAACAGAATGGCTTAAGAAGAAAAGAATCAAATTGTTACAAGGACCCAGTCAAAGTCCAGACCTTGACCCAATGGAAATGCCATAGTGGGACCTTAAGAGTGCACAAATGCTCTGCATAAATGAATGCCCACAAACCTCAACTGAAGCCACACCGTAAAAAGTGGGCCAAAATTCCTCCACAACGATGTGAGAGACTGCTAAAGTCATACAGAAACTGATTACTTTAAGTTATTGCAGCTGAAGGTGGTTCTACATGTTACTGAATCATGCAGTGTATTAAGTTTTCACAAGATTGCAACTACAAGTTAAATGTCTTCAAAAATCGATGCGTTTCCAAAATCATATCTAATCTGAACTTCTGAAAAATACATCGCTGACATACCCACTATATTATAATAAAGAAAATAGAAAGCTATAATAACTGGTTGTTATGTCATCATAAAAGATTGGAAACCATATGATCTTTTGGAAATGAACTCAATATGATATGCAGAATGCATAAAGCCCTGAAAACCATAGCTTATCCATTTCTCTCACACCTTTATTGCCATCTTGCAGCGGAAGTTATCCCCAATGGTAATGGAGTACCTGCACAAGAAACAGATGGGTTGAAGACAGTTAAAGGGGCGATGTTCACTCATCCACACACTTTCTTTTTATCTCACGCAAAGATTCCGTTTATAAACACAGGCATGCAGTCTGCACCTGCTGAAGAAGAGTGGTGCGAACAGGAAGCAAGCATATGCCGACCGAGAAGAGTTCACAGACCGCAGGGCCAGCTATGTGAGAGAGAGAGAGAGAGAGAGAGAGAGAGAGAGAGAGAACAGTTCCAAAAAAAAAATATACTTTTTTCACTGACGCAAAGTGTGCACTAACAGGAAGCAACAACCCTATCTGCGTTAGGAGGAAGTGATGGTGTGTAAGTCGGTATCAGAGCAGCTCACCCCATCTTCCTGAGGCTCAACGTACAGCTCATCGCCGATCCTGGACAGAGAATGGATGGCTTTGGCCAGCACTGCACGGTACAGACACACCCACCCATACACACAGACAAGATGATTATTGGCAAAAGCTAATTAACGACATATGTTCTAGCTAAAGACAGGGCTTAACGAGCAGGAAATGTTTGCTACCTTTCACGTTTCCTCCCGTCACGACACAGTGCATCTCTGCAAACTTACTTTTCCGCTAAATTAGCACATTGGGCTAAAAGTTAGCTAAAAACTTGCGGCTACGCTTCACCAAGAAGTAAATAACCGGGTTTATAATCGTTTCCACACCGAGCACAAATCTTCCAACCGAAAACATATTCCGTTTAGTTATACTGTAAATGTATTTCTCTCGACTAATCAGAGTCTTTCATCGATCTCAGCGTTGTTTACGCCGCCATTACCCGCTTACACAGTGTGGACCAATCAGAGAGACGGAAACTCAAAGGGGCGTGAGTTTGATGTTGCACATGCGTACTGGGGTTCTAAATGAACGTTTTAGCCGCTGTTTTTTCGCAGTTTATATATGATCAGCTCGTTTCATAATAAATAAAGATGGAGTGACGAAAAACAAAAAATAAGGTATTTTACAATAGACAAAAGTATATTATTATTAATTATTATATAAACTTTTCTTAATGATTAGTATCTTAATTCTGCTGATATACGTTCATGTCAGTATCAGAAAGAAACATCTTTTAAAGTATCATAGTGTACTTAATTCTTATTTAACCCTGTAGTGTAAGCCTTCACTCAGAAACAGGGCAGTACAACTACTGTTAAAAACAATTAAAATACATATTAATAAGCAGAAATGTGCTTAAAACAATTAGAGTTTATCAGAAAAAAAAAAGTGGCAACACTGTTCACAGATTTGATATTGCAAAGCTCGGTGCAAACATTTTCCTATTTCTGTCATTGGCCAGGCACATACATAGCGGCTGCTCTTAAAGAACGCCCTATAATTATCAGTTAAGGGTCACAGAGGGTGTGTGCACTTGTGTGAGCAAGCGTGCCAAGTAGAGAAACTGGAAGGAAGGGAGGGCACATACAAAGATGGGGAGAAAGACAGAGAAAGGAGAGTTGATGTCAGCACACAATTATCTCACCTCACCAGTCTTTCTTGTTGGTCTGCTTCAGTGCGTAAGATCTGAGGAACGCTGTCGTGCACAGTCTCTCCCTTTACTGGTGATATAAGTGGCTGCTGAAGAAGAGGTGTGACTACAACAACCCCAGTGTAATGAAAATAGAAGAGTATTTAGTGAAAAAGCAAGACTTGAAGACTGCAGAACCAAAAGAAAAATTGTTTGTCACTTTGTCCTAGGACAACAGAAAAAGACTCCTTCTGCTCTTCTTGAGGATCGTGGAATAGTGGAGGCAGTCTACACAAACTATCATTGGATGTTTTACTGTAAAAATGGACCTTTCCTAATATTTGCTATGAAACAACTGCAGTATCATGGAAAAGGACTGGATTATTCAAAAAGGTGAAAGGAGCCATTACAGGTATCTTTCAACAAGAACTGGACCAAAGGGTGATATCTTCTACACACAGGTATTTTTCTCCTGTCATGTTTGCTGACAAGCGACATATATTACTTGAGTGGAATTCATCCCTGTGTATCTGGATTTCCTGTGGTGGTCACATGTATTTCTGCGATTTCTAGATTTAGAGGACTTAGTTTTGTTGCTAGATGTCTCAGTCACCTAATCCAATAGACTCTCAGGCCCTGCTGCAGTCCATGTTGCAGAGACTGAAGCTGCAGCCGGGAAGAGAGGGCCAGGCACAACTGCACACAGTCAGACCTGTCACAGCTGCTTCCACATGGGGGCAAGATGTCAGAGAGAAGCATCATCTGGCTTCCAGAAAGTTAACAGCAGCCCTGGTGCTAATGGTATCCCTTCAAAGGAGTTCAGGAACCCATACAGTAACTTTAGCTTCAAATTTGGTGAAATACAGCAGCCAGGTCATGGAGGTGAAGTGGACAGGGGTTTAATTTCCTTCTCCTCCCAGAAAGTCAACAGTGATGGTGGCACTGGTGACAGCAGGGTGTTGGGACAGGCCACACAGTCTGCGATCACCCCAACAGGAACAGGGCAGCTGTTTCCTACCACATCATCAAAGGAAGCATTTAAGGACACTTCCGCTGAGAGGACCGATACTGAGAGGTGGAGTTTTGGAAGTTCTGCAATGAGAAGAAACATGCCTTCTAGTACAGATGCTGCCCAAAGCATGGGAGCGAATGAGAACCAGGACCAGGGCTTTAAACCCAAAGTCTACCCGTGGTCTTTGAAAACCACAGATGTTCTCGCAGCAGGTCAAGACAATAAAGAGTTAAATGTAGTAAATGGAGAATTTGGAGCGATGGGTGAAAACAAAGATGTGCAGGTTGCCTTAGACAGTCAAAAAACAACAAACAGCAGCTTCAGAAGAAAACAATCATCTGAGAATAAAACCAGAAGGTGGACGCTGAGGATCAAGGAGAGATGGAAGGACAGGCAAGGAAAAAAGGGAAAAGAAGAACAAGGAAGGACAGGAGACCAGAAGACTGAAGTGAGTAGTGTGGTTTCCTTACATAATCTTAAAAAAAATTGTGAGGTGAGGCTGCAACTTGTTTTTCACACAGATTTCACCCCTCAAACCAGGTAACAGAAAATCTCATCGATGCATCAAATAAGGATGAAAGGACCCTCTATTCACTGGATGCCAGCGGTTCCAGTAAAACGCTTCCTACGCACACAGAGGATGCCACTAATGACAGCCATATCAGGTAACTGGCATACAGATGATCCTAAAACAACAGCATCGTGGCACAAACTAAAAGTCCTTACAGTTTATTTGTTTTATTTGTTTTAAAACGTCACCAGTACGATATGTGAAGTATTCGAGATGATTCCAACCATAGCTGTAAAATTAGGCCGACATCTTTACTTCTGATGTGCGCCTGTGGTCTGGTGCGCCAAACACACCCTGTCACTGAAGCATGCATCATTAGAAACTTTCATACTGTGTACGATGACATTTAAACCTGCTATAAAAAGAAACAGCAACATATATACACATTCTGAATGAGTAAATCGTAAAGGATGATTCTCTCATTAGGGCTTAACACAAGATGAAAAGGCACTCTCAGCCCAAAGGCACTTAGTTTTCTTTTTCTTCTAGAGATATAAATCAATAAAATAACTCCCATGTATATAGTTTTAATTTTGAAGGCTCCACAATTTCCTAAAACTGCTGGACACTCTCTGAAGCTGTAGTGCAGGGATTGCCTACAAGGTGCACATCTGTAGTAGCCTTTGGAAAGATTGAGGAATTCTTAGTTGGAAAAAAAATACTAATTACAAAAACATAATCAAGCAGCTTTTTGTGTATCTGTGTTTAGGATGAAAACAGGCACACAGAATTGGTGTGAGACTAGGCTTTAATGTACAGAAAATGCCACCTAAACACCACTTGTGGGAAATAACAGAGTATTAAAAAAAATTGGTATAAAGCAAGTAGAGAATATGAAGTAGATAAAGTAATAGAAAACTGGTTTAAAATTGTATTAATGCAAACTTGGCCCATGTCAAATGAAAAAAAAAAGCCTTAAAGCTATATAGCAATATCTGAAACTTGACTGGTGATGTCTGAGGGGGTAACTTCTTATCCGGTGTGACCACTGGGGTAACAGGGTTAGGGACAACAGGGAGCAAACAGGGAGCAAACAGAAAAAAAAAGGTTTTAAAAAATTGCTCCAGTATGCATCTATAGAACCAGGACCTCTTTTGTTGCAAGGGATTTTTCCAGAAATTTAGTATTAACTGTTTAGGAATTAAAGCTAGTTTTATACACACTCCCCTATTTTCAGAGGATCAAAGGTAATTGGACAAACTAACATAATTTTAAATATAAAGATTGTTTTTAATACTTGATAAAAATCAAGTATTTGCAGTCAATGACTGCCTGAAGTCTAGAACCCATTAACATCACCAGCTGCTGTGTTTCCTCCCTTGATATATTCTGCCAGGCCACCAACTGCCATTGCTGCTTGTTTAATGGTCTCTGCTTTCAGTTTTGTCTTCTAAACTGAAAAGCACGCTCTGTTGGGTTGAGGTCAGGTGATTGTCCAGGCCATTGAAGAATATCCTACTTCTTTGCCTTGAGAAACTCTTGGCTTGCTTTTGCTATTGTGCTTTGGGCCATTATCAGTTTGTACCATGAAGCAGTTTTGATCAGTTTTGCAGCTTTTGGCGGAATCTGAGCAGAGAGTATAGCCCTGTACACTTCAGAATTCATCCTGCTGCTTCTATCAGTAGTCACATCATAAATAAATAGTGGCCTGGTTCCACTGGCAGCCATGTATGCCCATGCCATAACACTGACTTCACCATGTTTGGCAGATAATGTGGTATTCTTTGGATCATGAGCTGTTTCTCTCCTTCTCCATACTTTTCTCTTCCCTTCATTCTGGTACAAGTTCATCTTGGTTTCATCAGCCCACATAATTTTTTCAGAACGTTTTCAGGTGTTTTCTGTCAAAGTCTAATCTGACCTCCTCGTTCTTGAGTGTAACCAGTGGCTGGCACCATGTTGTAAACCTTCTGAAATTCCTATTATGAATGCGTCTCTTGATTGCAGACTTTGATAATGATACACCTGCCTTTCTTTGAAAGTGTTGGTGACTTGGTTAGATGTTGTGAAGAGGTTTTTCTTAACCATGGAAATAATTCCTTTGTCGTGCACTTTAGTTGCCTTCTGTTGTCTTTCAGGCCCTTTGGTGTTGCTGAGCTCATCAGTGCGGTCATTCTTTTAAAGAATGAACTAGATTGTTGGTTTGGACACTCCTGAAGTTTTTGCCGTCTCTCTGATAGGTTTAGTTTGGTTTTCAGCCTAATGATGACCTCCTTCATTTGCACTTCATTCTTTAGGGCTCATTAAAATTTTCATAAAAAGCTCTAAAATACAAATCTAGTATTTTAAAATCAACTTCAGATATTCTGTTTGCTTCACTTGTCATGAAAAAAAAAAAAGGGAACAGGCCTCCCCTGCCTGTGAAACTGCATGTGGGTCAATTGTCCAATGACCTTTTAACCTCTGAAAATGGTGACTGTATATAAAAATGAAATTCCTAAACAGTTAATACTAATTTTTTGTAACCATGTCTTTAAAATCCACTATGGTGGTGGTGTACAGAAGTAAAACTACAAAAATTGTATTTTTGTCCAAAAGTGTATAGAGCCAACTGTCTATATTTCCACCACAGCTCATCGGAGTGAACTGTCAGATGTTATTTTGGATAACATGAGTTAAATTCTCTTCCAGCTGTCGGCACTGATGTGATTCAGATACTGAATTCTTGAGTTTACAGAAGATTTTGTCCCATTTCAGACCTGCCAGTGACTTTGAATTGGGCCTCGGGTCGTTCAGCCTACTGGAAGAGATCACCAAGGGCCAAGAGTGGGCTAAGTTCCTCAATCCCAACCTTCGGCCTCATCATCAAATCAGAGACCAACAGAGGAGCCAATGAGCCAACTCAAAAACCAACTAAATCCTCACAATAGTGCTCAGTCAAATGGGATTCTGAACCAACTTGGAGGTGGGAGCAACCAGTGGAGCTACAAGAGTACAGAGCCATCACCAGCTATAGGCTTCAGCATGGCACAGACACCGCCTGTTACTTTCCCACCTGCAAATATAAACTTTTCAAGAGGAAAATGGCAACAGGCTGACCAATCAGAACCGATGGAAGATGGTCAAAACCACCCAGATATGCAGTCTGGAGCGAGCAGACTGGGACAGCAAATAAGACCTCCGTCATTTGTAGTGGTAAAATATTCATCAACAAAAATATCTCACGTTAGTCGGGTTAATATTTTAAATTTTTTTTAGCTATAACTATATGACAATTTGTGATCATCCTGTTCTCTGTGCTCCTTTGTAGTCGGCAGAAAATCCACTTAACCAGACGCCTAAGAGCCGACTCACCGTCACTAGAAAGAGACACCATCAATCAGCTGATAGGAGAGATGACAGGCTTAAAGCTGACAAAATAAGTGATGGAGAACAGGCAGACAAAGGTCAGAACAGCTTAATATTCTGTTTTAAAATATGTCTCTTTTAAGGTTAGTCCAGCAGCAACCTTAACAATCAGTTATCAATAAAAAATTATCATTTTTGAGAGATTTAATTTGAATCAGTCTGGTTGGGAAACCAAGTTGTCTGTTTTGTCTCTATTTTTACAGAGGGCGCCATGTCTCCGTCGAACTCTAGCAGCAGCCAGATGATGGTTGAAACAGGAGAGTCACAACACGAGGACGCCATACCTTTATACACCCTAAAAACTCATCCGCCCTCTCTTTCTCCATCCCCTTTTAATCCCGTGGGTCATGTACCCCAGGGTGTTCTCAAATACACCACAGCCCAGGAGTCAGAGTCCTCAATGGAGACAGTGAAAAAAAGGGTAAGGTAGTGTGTATTGAAGCGCCTCCTTGTGGTTGGAAATTAAAAAAACATTACTGTCCACAGAGGGCCTCAAATCAGTAAACAACTCACATTAATTGTAGGAAGTCTTTAATACACAAAAATAAAATGACTGGGATGATTTGGGAAAAAATGAGATTATTCTAAAATAGCAAAAAAAACCTATATTAATCAAAGTCTCTATAATATTTAATCAAATGCTTTTTGTGTTCCATGCATTGTTTTCATTTCAGAGGCGAGTGGAGGAGAACCGACGGGTTCATTTTGCAGAGGAAGTGGTGGCCATAGAATCTCCATACATGGATCTGGATGATTCAGAGTTTGAGGATGATTCAGTAGCAACAGATGAGGACTCTGTGACAGAGCAGGAGCGTGAAGTGCATCAGCCAGCAGCAGAGGAGGAGGCACCGGCCCGGCGGACTGCCCTCCCTGCTTGGATACTGGCTCTGAAGAAGAAGAACACAGGCAAGAAGCGCAGATAGTGACTGTAAAACCACACGACAAGCTGCATTCATTCTCATGGACTTCACTTTCCATAAAGTAAACAAATACGTTTAAAATCAGGGGATATAATTTGTCTCAAGGTTCCTCTGGCTTAAAACAGTTTTTTTTAAAGTGACAGTATTTTGCAAAGTCATATCTGACTAGTTGTAAATCTAAAAAACTCTGAAACATGTGGATACATCTTCATTTTTCCCGTTTCTCTTCTGAAAGGTTTTGATATTAAGATGAAATCAGGAAATAAATACAATGCTAGGATATGTATTTTTTTGCAGTGCACACTGGAAACTTTCTAAGTGGATTTTTTTTTCTTTCTTTGTTTTATTGCGCCTGTTTTATCATGCAAAGTTTGAGCACAAGCTGAAAAAAGTTTCCAGCTGCACTATTGATACAAACAGGACTATAATGTTCAAGTGTTAATTATGGATATATATATTTTTTTAATCATTTTGTCCATACTTTCATGTTGGATATATGCTGCAGTAACCCAACAGCTGAATGTATTGAAAGGGTTTGGTTGATTTAACTGCTGGAGTAAATCTTGTTCCATCCCGTTTTCCAGCTTTTATCAGAGGTATTGTATGTCCTCCTGCTTCAGTTTTACACAGGACAACAGCAGACTACTGTCTGGTCTGCTATCTGCGTCACTTACTTACTCATCCCCCATATCCTGTCTCTGGGTAATGGCTCCCAGTCCAGCCATCATGGGGAATAACCCCAAGGGAGGAAAAATATCTGAGCTGTAGTGGTTGAAAATGGTCAGAGGTTGCTGATTGACTGCTGCTCTCTATTCAGTGCTGCCATTTGATTTTTGTGGAGATGGCTAGAAGCACAGGAGCACTGAGCTTACTTATTTTAATGTCAAAACAGACTTAAAAAAAAAAATTAAAGATGGATGTAGCGTTTGAGCCGTCACCATCCCATCCCATTTAAATCAAATGTCACGAGCAAGGGGTGGATCTTACTGAGACACCAAAGACACTGCACACTCATATAGTAGCAACTTGTCAATCACAAGGCAGTTCCACTCTAAATCAAACCGTGCTTTATTTTATTTTTTTTTACACGGGACCATTGTTTATAAAATTAACATAATTCTGTTTTAAACTAGCTACTGGGACCATAAAATAATCAAGAAAATCTGAGGAGTAGGATTGTTTTTTTTTTTCACAGATTGCCGTACAAACAGTGGAACTGCTCCCTGATGGCCTTTAAAAATAAAGCAGGTCTAAGGCACTTCAGCTTTGGCTAAAGTTCAGGCACAGAAACTGCTGTTATCTTTACTGTTCACATACAGTAAATCATTACTGTTATCATCATCACAACTCACCTGAACCTCTGTGATTTATTTATATTTTTACTAGTGCAGAAATTATTTCTGTTTAGATATAGCAATATGGGAGGATTTACAAAGTTAAGACAAAAATAAAGCAACAGAGCTTCAATTTTG
This sequence comes from Pterophyllum scalare, assembly GCA_024447675.2. Lineage (NCBI taxonomy): Eukaryota > Metazoa > Chordata > Actinopteri > Cichliformes > Cichlidae > Pterophyllum > Pterophyllum scalare. The sequence goes on along the minus strand of JAMQGT020012825.1, from coordinate 25,230 downwards.
GAAAATTTAGTTATTTATCTTCTTAAATTAAGTGAGAAATTTTATACCACTCTGATATTTGTACCTCTAACTTTTAATGGAATGAACAAAGGAAATAAATTATATACAGACGTGAAAAAGAAAGTGAACCCTTACTGCTTCCATGAGAATTCAGAGGGTAAGTAGCATTCAGGTGCTGCTGTTCAAATTGATCATCAGCAAGTGTGACCATGTATATGCATGCAGAGGCCCAGCCTTCCATGATGGTTCCTTTTCTTTCTCCTTTCTTGGGTTTCTGCTGCCTGAGGTACTCACTAAGCATGTGTTCATTTGAGACCATCTTCATGATGTACTCATAGATCTTTGTTGTTTAATCTAGGATAGTCGTTCTGACATTCAAAAGTCTTCGGCTTCCTTTGTTCAGCTTAGCGTGCAGTCTCAGGGTGCTGGATTTGCATGGTAAAGAGCTTTCTTGTCTTGATGTCAGTGGCTTCTGTCTCCTCCATTGGCCAGCTTATTGCCCCAGCAAGGAATCTGACAACCAGCAGGGCGTAGGTATTGATTTCCTGGATCTTGTTCTTCCCATTTAGCTGACTCTTCAGGACGTGCCTTACTGTGTTGGTGGTTCCAGCTTTCCAAGCAGCCTCTTCATGGTTCCCATTTGCCTGTGGGATTCCGAGGTACTTGTAGCTGCACTCAATGTCTGCATTGTTGCCTTTTGGTAGCGCAAACTCAGTTCTGACTACCTTCCCTCACTTTCTTACAATCCGACTACACTTCTCCAGTCCGAATGACATTCTGATGTCATTACTGTAGATCATATATATATATATATATATATATATATATATATATATATATATATACAGTGCCTTGCAAAAGTATTCGGCCCCCTTGAACTTTCCAACCTTTTGCCACATTTCAGGCTTCAAACATAAAGATATAAAATTTAAATTTTTGGTGAAGAATCAACAACAAGTGGGACACAATTGTGAAGTGGAATGAAATTTATTGGATGTGTCAAACTTTTTTAACAAATAAAAAACTGAAAAGTGGGGCGTGCAATATTATTCGGCCCCTTTACTTTCAGTGCAGCAAACTCAGTCCAGAAGTTCAGTGAGGATCTCTGAATGATCCAATGTTGTCCCAAATGACTGATGATGATAAATAGAATCCACCTGTGTGTAATCAAGTCTCCGTATAAATGCACCTGCTCTGTGATAGTCTCAGGGTTCTGTTCCAAGTGCAGAGAGCATCATGAAGACCAAGGAACACACCAGGCAGGTCCGAGATACTGTTGTGGAGAAGTTTAAAGCCGGATTTGGATACAAAAAGATTTCCCAAGCTTTAAACATCTCAAGGAGCACTGTGCAAGCAATCATATTGAAATGGAAGGAGTATCAGACCACTGCAAATCTACCAAGACCCGGCCGTCCCTCTAAACTTTCATCTCAAACAAGGAGAAGACTGATCAGAGATGCAGCCAAGAGGCCCATGATCACTCTGGATGAACTGCAGAGATCTACAGCTGAGGTGGGAGAGTCTGTCCATAGGACAACAATCAGTCATACACTGCACAAATCTGGCCTTTATGGAAGAGTGGCAAGAAGAAAGCCATTTCTCAAAGATATCCATAAAAAGTCTCTTTAAAGTTTGCCACAAGCCACCTGGGAGACACACCAAACATGTGGAAGAAGGTGCTCTGGTCAGATGAAACCAAAATCGAACTGTTTGGCCACAATGCAAAACGATATGTTTGGCGTAAAAGCAACACAGCTCATCACCCTGAACACACCATCCCCACTGTCAAACATGGTGGTGGCAGCATCATGGTTTGGGCCTGCTTTTCATCAGCAGGGACAGGGAAGATGGTCAAAATTGATGGGAAGATGGATGGGGCCAAATACAGGACCATTCTGGAAGAAAACCTGTTGGAGTCTGCAAGAGACCTGAGACTGGGACGGAGATTTATCTTCCAACAAGACAATGATCCAAAACATAAAGCCAAATCTACAATGGAATGGTTCACAAATAAACGTATCCAGGTGTTGGAATGGCCAAGTCAAAGTCCAGACCTGAATCCAATCGAGAATCTGTGGAAAGAGCTGAAGACTGCTGTTCCTTGCAAATGTTTTGCAAGGAAGAATGGGCAAGAATTTCAGTCTCTCGATGTGCAAAACTGATAGAGACATACCCCAAGAGACTTGCAGCTGTAATTGCAGCAAAAGGTGGCACTACAAAGTATTAACGCAAGGGGGCCGAATAATATTGCACGCCCTACTTTTCAGTTTTTTATTTTTTTAAAAAGTTTGACACATCCAATAAATTTCATTCCACTTCACGATTGTGTCCCACTTGTTGTTGATTCTTCACAAAAAATTTAAATTTTATATCTTTATGTTTGAAGCCTGAAATGTGGCAAAAGGTTGAAAAGTTCAAGGGGGCCGAATACTTTCGCAAGGCACTGTGTATATATATATATATATATATATATATATATAATACGTTCAATCGCAGTTGATTCTCTGTCACTCGTTGGATCAGCGTTCTCCATCCTTGTCGATTGTGTACAGCCTGTTTGATGGTATTAAGCCAGTGAGTTCTTGGTTGGCCTTGTCCTCTATGTCCACTGACCATCTGTTCAAATTTACTCTAAAATATAAAGTATCCCCTTTCTCCTCTATCTATAAGCTGCCATTCTTCTATCATTTTGTTATTCTGTGCTTCTATGCTGGAAACGGTGAGTTAACACCTACATTATCTCTACACCTGGATAGAGAAATGCACATCCTTCCCAAGCTAGTTCATCATCACATTAATTAATGCTAATAAATATATCAGCAGGTGACAAGTTGGTACAGTGGGCTGGAGGCCTATCTCTGTGGAGTTTGAGCTTCCTCCAATCGTCCAAAGACATGGCATGTTAGGCCAATTGTTGATTCTAAACATGCCATGGATGTGAAGTAGAAATGGTTCTTAAAGTGTATAGAATAATACACTATTGAAACTATTCTTCATTCTGCCATCAGCTTTCTTTCTTTTGTGTGTGTGTGTGTGTGTGTGTGTGTGTGTGTACAAAGACTCATCTTCCAGGGAAACAGAATGCTTCACAGCACTGTGTATCATCATATTCTATTATTTCCATTATATGCATTATACTGATTTGTGTAATCATATTAGTACATCAAAGCTTCACACTAACTGCTGTTGTTTCCTCTGTGGCCTCCCCTGACAGATATCCTCTGTCATAAATCACTGTCAGAACCATTAAGAAGCTCTTTAGCTGATCTATTAGTGTCCTAGTCAGTCTCTAGTGAAGAGGGAGTGGGCAGAGATGGATGATGGGAAAATGAAAATATGTGACAGAGGGAAGTAGAGGGACAGTCTAGACATAAAAATCTGCAAGTAAACCAGAAAAATAAACACTTAAAAAAATTGTACAGACTGAGAGAATAAGAGTTATACTAGTCAGTGAGTCTGCACAGTAACTGTTGCATGACTGTACAACATCCCCCAGGAGTGGACTAATAATGGACCATTTGTAAACCTCAAGCCACACTCAATTTTATCTCACAGCAACACAAACACACACAAACCAAGATTTCCTGTGTCTCTACACCATTTAGAGACTTGGGCACTATTTTAGAAGGACAGTTGGAATTTGTGTGTACGTAACAAAGAAGAATACTCCCAAGTCTTATTCAAATAGTTTATTCCCAACAGTGTTTCAGTATTATTTTGTCTTCCAGTTCAGCTTGCTAACATGAAATTAAAAAAAGTCTGGGATTTATTCAGCTATGCTTTTCAGCTGACAAACGTGAGGTTGAATATTATTGTAGTTAATATGTTGCAAAATTAAACTACTCAGAATAAAAATGCATTTTATTATTACTACAACAAGGCTCTAGTTTGCCAGTTATTGTTGTGAGCTATAAGCCCTTAGTTCTTGTGGAGATGGCAGCATCCTTCTTTACCCTGTTGACAAATGTGCCACACTAAAAGTGATTACCTCTTATAATAAGGCAAAAAGGGAAAGAGAAAGAGGGAGGGGAGTCCATTTCTTCACATTGCTGCTGTCGGTTACATAGGTTGATCGTAGGTGTTGAGAGAAAGTGCTCCAGAGTCATAGGAGCTCTTGATACCAGGTTTGAGTGACAGCTGGCTGCCCGGGCTCTGAGCTATGGAAGTTTCTATCTGAACTTCTGACACCTGCACGGACAAAACAACAAGGAAATTATGTGATAAAGTGTCTAAAAAATGTATTACTGCACCATAAAGAGCATTACCTGTTCAAACTTCTTGGCTTTGTACTGATCTGCTCCTTTCAAGAAGTTTAGTAAAATAACATCACAGAGAACTGTACCCTGCAAGAACAGATAAAAATATATATATATATTATTGACAGCCAAGAGTAATGAGTACAATATTTTAGGTTGATCAGAAGTTCATACCAGTCCAATCGAGGTGAAGGCAGCTACCAAGTTGATCAGTGTCGGGACTGTGTTAAACTTTCCTGCCTGGAAGAGATAGTCACTTTAGATGACATATTGAAAAGCATATTTATTTTAAAGATGGTGATTTATTTTCTAAATATTTATAGTCAGCGATGGAGATTTATAAGTAATATTTTCACACTTTGGTTAATATGCTTATTTTCTGCCTTGCTGAGAGAAGATTGATCATGTTCTGTGCCAGTGTGGGAAGAACCAAAGCTACCGTTAACACACTGTTTAGTCTGAGGACTGAACGCTGGGAGACAGCAACCAAACAATGACCAAAGATTTTTGAAAAAGCTGCAGAATATAGATGACATTCACTCACAAGCCATGTCATTAGGTACACCTGTTCACCTGCTTTTTAATGCAAATATCAGCCAATCAGAGTGGCAGGATCCATTTAGGCATGTAGGCATGGTCAAAATGACTGCTGAAGTTCAAACTGAGTGTCAGAATGGAGAAGGATGGTGATTTAAGTGACTTTGAATATGGCATAGTTGTTGATGTCAGATAGGCTGGTCTGAGTATTTCGGAAACTGCTGATATACTGGGATTTTCCCCACACAACCATCTCTAGGGTTTACAGAGAATGATCTGCAAAAGAGAAAATATCCAGTGAGCAGCAGTTCTCTGAGTGAAAATGCCTTGTTGATGTCAGAGGTCAGAGGAGAATGACCAGACTGCTTTGAGCCAATAGGAAGGCAACAGTAACTACAAATAATCACTCGTCACAACCAAGGTATGCAGAAGAACTCTGAAGACACAACACCTTGAACCTTGAAGCAGCTACAACAACAGAAGACCACATCCGGTGCCACTCCTGTCAGCTAAGAACAGGAAACTGATGCTACAATTCACTCAGTCTCACCAAAATTGGAAGTTTGGAAAAATGTTGCCTGGTTTGGATTTTTGCTGCAACATTCGAATGGTAGGGTTTAAAGGAGTTCTGAAGGCAAAAGGGACCCCAGCCTACTATTGGTGGTTGGTGAGTGTATTTGCTTACGCAACTATTGCAAATTTGGAAGCTTTAAAACTTTTGTGTTTATAAAAACATATGTGGGATAGGCTAACCCTATTTCATGTCATTGTTTATGCTGCTAGTACGTTTGCTTCCCACAATTCTCAACTCCACAAAATGATTTCAGTTAATGTCAAATTGACACTTTGGCAATGTTCCCTTCTCTTGTCATACATCGGAATTTTAAGCAGGTTTCAGTGAACAGAGTTCCAGTAAATGTCCCAAAAAATAATTTACACAAAGACACAATGCAAATTCTTTGGTTGCTCTTATTTCAGGTAACTCACTTGGCCAGTGACCATAACATCAAATCGGATTGCAAAAGCCTTATGAAGAGTCCGAAATTCAGTCCCATTCGCTGTCTTAAAATATTTGGCAAATCTGTATTCAAAGAAGAGAAAAGATTAAAGACTGATTTTAAAAATAAAAAAACCTTGAAGGGGAAGAATCACTTTCACTACCTGAAGTTGTATCCTTTAGACACAGCATTCTTGGCAAATGGAGCATCAAGTCGTGTGAAAGAGTACTTGGGCACACAATACTCAATGTTTAGGTCCAGGTTACACTTCCACTCAATGTTTATTCCTATTTCTCCACCCTGAGAGAGAAGGAATGGGAAAAGAGAGACACACCCTGAGGCTCAGGACCTGTAAATATGTAGTAAAGCCAAGGATGTGTACAGATGCTTATGTTGCAGCATTTTAATCTCCAGGGTAAACAGTGAGGAAACTTTGACCATCATATGACCTCATACACTCGTGTTTACCTTGCGTAACAGTTCAGTTACATTCTGCCTGGTGTAGTTCAGCACATCCCCCACACGAAAAATGGGGCAAAAGGCGTCCTTTTCTGGATGGTAAATACATTTCCTGATTTGATCAGATGTCATTGTGGATAGAAAGTTCCCCCTGAGATATAAAAACTTCATTTTACATGTTTATATTAAAAAGATTTTTTTGGACACTTTTTAAAAGATTATGTATGACTATTAAATTTTTTTCACATTATTATTACACTCATGAATTTACAATGGTGTTTTCAGCTGCTTCAGTTTAGGCATGTGTGTTTGTACTGCTGTGTTTACCTGGTGACATCAAAGAGGGGAAATCGAATACTGTTTTTGATGAAGATAGTGAAGTTTTTCACATCCATTGGTTCACTGTGGAAGATAAAGACAGAGACAGAGGGCCGAGGATGACCGAGTTAAGGCTTCCAGTGGGTGAGGTGTGTGTGTGTGTGTGTGTGTGTGTGTGTGTGTGTGTGTGTGTGTGTGTGTGTGTGTGTGTGTGAATCTTACGTATTGATGGCATCATTCTCGGATGGACACCATCCTTCAATCTCACACATACCATTGGACTTATTGGAGTTTTTAAGGCAAGCACCTGTAATTACACCTGGTATGTGGGACAGAGAGTGAAAGGAAACATTGCACTCAGGTTAAGGAAGGGAGACACTGACAGCCATAATAATGATCAATCAGTGATACAGTGCTGTGAAAAAGTATTTGAGCCCGTCCCGATTTCTTTCTTGCATATTTATCATACTTAAATGTTTCAGATCATCAAACTAAATGTAATATTAGACAAAGACCTGAATCAAGAAAAACAAATTACTCCAAGAGCACATTAGCGACTCATCTGGGATGTCCGAAAAGAACCCAGAACAGCATCTAAAGAGCTGCAGGCCTCACTCGCCTCTGTTAAAGTCCAGTGTTCATGATTCAACAAGAAGAGACTGGGCAAAAATGGCATCCATGGGAGAGTTCCAACTGCTGACCAAAACAAGCACAAAAGCTCGTCTCACGTTTGCAGAAAAACATCTTGATGACCTTCAAGACTTTTGTGTAAAATTCTGTGGACTGATGAGACAAACGATGAACTTTTTGGAAGGTTTGAGTCCCGTTACATCTGCTGTGAAATTTACACAGCATTTCATAACAAGAACATCACACCAACAGTCAAACATGGTGGTGGTAGTGTGATGGTCTGGGGCTGCTTTGCTGCTTCAGGACCTGGACAACTTGCCGTAACTGATGGATCCATAAATTCTGCTCTCTACCAGAAAATCCTTTTCAAACACTCTACATATCTCATGTCTGAAGTGATAGTGAGCCGGTCATGAAAAGTTTTTGTCCAACACTTCACTTGCAAACACGGTAAAATTGGAAATATTTATCCTACTTCTTGATTTTGATTCATACTCTGCTCGTGCAGTTAATATTATCGTAAAATATGCTCTAAAAATAAAAATGTAAACTAAGGTAAAGGACACGGCCCCTGTTTGTGAAGATAGAAATATTTAAAAAGGAAGGTAATCAGATTTTCTGCTTTAACAATATATTAGAATATTATGAAATACTACAAAATATAGTAATAAATTTCCATTATCACCATGTCCTACATGCAACTAACAATGTAGGGTAAACAATACATCAGGTGTTATAAAGAATGACTCCATATCAAATTGCGTCAACAAATCTGACATAATCTACAACAACTTTAACAGCAGCTGGCTCATTCTGCTAGATATATTGTAAACATATAAACATCTTTGCACATATTTATTTTGAAGGTTTTGCCAGCCTGATCAAAATCATAGGAAGTTCTTAGGATAAAACTATTTAACACAGCTTTTGTTCCTGGGTAATAAGTGTCATACTCTGATTGCTTATGCCTCAAAGGTAGAGAGAGCAAATGACTCTTTTTAACCTTAGCTCTTGACTTTACAAATGTTACTGTCCTGGTCAGGAAAACAAATAAACACTTTTTTTTGTTCCACATTGCAATTCATTTCCTCAGTCTTTAGCAATGTGTAACCATGTCTTACTTTCCAAATTTATTTGTTGGGTTAAAAGTTTTGTTCATGATTATTTTTCCATTTAGTATCTACTTACCATTCAACCCCACAAATCTGATTAAAAAAAGTTTAAAGACAAACAACGAATGCTGATATGAGCAAAGATGGATGTGATTTGTATGGATAGCACTACATCATCAGTACAGATGTGAAATCTTGTGTTAAAAAAAAAAACAAACAAACAAACTCACCATTGGAAAGGTTGGTGCCTAAGTGCTTGTAGCAGTCTTCATCTGTGGAGCATTTGAATTTATTCTCAGTCTAAAAAAAACACACACATAGAAACAGAACTCATATTTAAACTTTTTTTCAGGAGGTGCTGAAAATATGTCAGTGGATGAATGGCACCACATGACAAGAGAAGATCAGTTTAACAAAGAAGACTGCCCTGGTGCTCAGGACTGCTCACTTCACCGCATTAAAAAAATTAGATGATGATCACATTTCAATCGTAGATCAGTCCAAATATGATTTATAAAACATGTTGCTGCAGGGCCAATATTAGTATTTACTTGCTGTAAGGTCAGTTTTTTAATCATCCTCTCTGCCATTGTCTCCACCAGATTACAGGCTGCTTTTAAGAACCTACAGATCTGCCTGTTTCATTTAGAAACACTGACTGTTGCATTTTGCAAGAATAAAAAATGGTGATATTACTAATCACATCCATCCAGCTTATAATAAAGCTGTTTCCATGGCAAATAATCAAATTCCATAACGAATTCAAAGATCACACCACTCCCATCCTTACTAGACTACACTGACTACCTATTAGATCTTGAACTGATTTAAAATTTTTATTTACTTTTAAAGCTTTACTTTGCTCTGACATTCAGAAATTAATGATGCCTTAGGAACTGAGCCATCCTCAGGTAAGACCCTCCTAACTGTTCCTAAAGACCACCACATCACAAAATAAAATGAGCCCCCCAACCTGTGGTGCCTCTTTAACACAAGAGCTGAGGGTAGTTATCTGAAGAATCTACCATTAAATAATTCCTCAAGACTTATTTTTACCATACTTTTTTAAATAATAAAACAGTTTTTGTTTCCCCTAACTAAATAAAGATTTATTATTCTTATTGCCAACCACCATACTGCAACAGACTGGCAACCTGGGTGGACCTGCCTTTCACCCTATGACATGGATGGATGGATGGATAAATGGATGGATGGATGTCTACACTGCATTGTGGAGGAGTTAATTGCTCAAGGTGTTTCCTCTGCCCTTAAGTTCATCACTGCATCCTCACATCACTCACAGCTAAAAGCAGACTATCATTTGATGTCAGTGCAACAAAGATTCAAATTTCAATGTGATTTTTTTTTTTGAACAAATAGAGGTGCTGGTCATAAAATTAGAATATCATCAAAAAGTTGATTTATTTCAGTAATTCCATTCAAAAAGCGAAACTTGTATATTATATTCATTCATTACACGCAGACTGATATATTTCGAATGTTTGTTTCTTTTCATTTTGATGATTATAACTGACAACTAATGAAAAACCCCAAATTCAGTATCTTAGAAAATTAGAATATTGTGAAAAGGTTCAATATTGAAGACACCTGGTGCCACACTCCAATCAGCTAATTAACTCCAAACACCTGCAAAGGCCTTTAAATGGTCTCTCAGTCTAGTTCTGTAGGCTACACAAGCATGGGGAAGACTGCTGACTTGATAACTGTCCAAAAGATGACCTTTGACACCTTGCACGAGGAGGGCAAGACACAAAAGGTCATTGCTAAAGAGGCTGGCTGTTCACGGAGCTCTGTGTCCAAGCACATTAATTGACTGCACCCTGGAGAGGATTGTGAAACAAAACCCATTCAAAAATGTGGGTGAGAGTCACAAAGAGTGGACTGCAGCTGGAGTCAGTGCTTCAAGAACCACCACGCACAGACGTATGCAGACATGGGTTTCAGCTGTCGCAGTCCTCGTGTCAAGCCACTCTTGAACAAGAGACGGCGTCAGAAGCGTCTCGCCTGGGCTAAAGACCAAAAGGACTGGACTGCTGCTGAGTGCTCCAAAGTTATGTTCTCTGATCAAAGTCAATTTTGCATTTCCTTTGGAAATCAAGGTCCCAGAGTCTGGAGGAAGAGAGGAGAGGCACAGAATCCACGTTGCTTGAGGTCCAGTGTAAAGTTTCCACAGTCAGTGATGGTTTGGGTGCCATGCCATCTGCTGGTGTTGGTCCACTGTGTTTTCTGAGGTCCAAGGTCAACGCATCCATCTACCAGGAAGTTTTAGAGCACTTCATGCTTCCTGCTGCTGGCCAACTTTATGGAGATGCAGATTTCATTTTCCAACAGTACTTGGCACCTGCACACAGTGCCAAAGCTACCAGTACCTGCTTTAAGGACCATGGTATCCCTGTTCGTAACTGGCCAGCAAACTTGCCTGACCTTAACCCCATAGAAAATCTATGGGCTATTGTGAAGAGGAAGATGCGATACACCAGACCCAACAATTCAGAAGAGCTGAAGGCCACTATCAGAGCAACCTGGGCTCTCATGAATAGACACCTGAGCAGTGCCACCTGAGCAGTGCCACCTGAGCAGTGCCGTAGACTGATGGACTCCATGCCACGCCGCATTGCTGCAGTAATCCAGGCAAAAGGAGCCCCAACTAAGTATTGACTGCTGTACATGCTCATACTTTTCATGTTCATACTTTTCAGTCTAAAAATCCTTTTTTTGTATTGGTCTTAAGTAATATTCTAATTTTCTGAGATACTGAATTTGGGGTTTTCATTAGTTGTCAGTTATAATCATCAAAATTAAAAGAAACAAACATTTGAAATATATCAGTCTGTGTGTAATGAATGAATGAATGAATCCGTGTGTTTTATGAGTGGGGTTTCCTTGTTCCTTTTAAATATGTAGTATTTTGACATATTTTCCCCTGCCTGGGAACAAGCACTCAGGAGCTCAGGAGGTGGTTAAAATACAATTAGTAAGCCTTGAAATTGATTGAGAATTATTGGCAAATAGTAAAACATGGCAAAACATGTGTTTGAATTAGACTCACCTCTGCACATCGTCCTTGGAATTGATTTTCAGTAACAATGAGTTTGGTGATGATGCAGAACATGCCTGAACCCTAAAACACAACCGAATACTTAACATGTGCTTTGTGGTTATTTATTACTACACAAACATGCCTCACATATGAGACTTGGCAGAATAAAGCTCATTCATCATAAAAATAATTTTAAAAACACATTCAACCATAGTTTCCTGATCACCAACGTCATTAATAACTCACAGACAATTGCAAAGTTTAAGTATTTCACATTGTCATCTGATCACTCACCTGAGGGGGGGACACATAGTCGGCCACATCCAAGACACGATTTTGGTAGAGACCTCCAATATAACCAAAGCCTTTTACTTTGGTCATCACAGAGGACTCAACATTCGAGTCTGTCAACTGATAGGCTTTCTCATGGATGAAGACCCAGCTGCACGACAAACATTTAACACTAAGTCACAGGTTGTGGACATAATGAGATTTTTTATATTCTGAATTTCCCACAAGTTTAGCTTTTTCGAGGTGGTGAAAAAATATGCCTTTTGTAAGTTAGCTAAATTGATTTTTTTGCAAGAAAAACTATTTACAATTATAATTAAACACAAAATATGGGGAAAAAAACCAACAAAACTACAGATCACTGACCCGACAAAATACGTGATGATGAGCAGCTGTACGATCCGGTTGATGATACCCACTGACCAGCTCTTGACCACCACAGATTTGGTGGTCTCGTAGGTGAAGAAGTCGGTAACTAAACCCCGCAAAAAGTAGCCCATTGCAGCTCCTCAGTGTGAGTCAGGTAGCAGTGACTCTGAGAGAACAGTGCAACTCTTCTCCCCAACAGGTGCCTTCTTGAAAATGTGATGGTAACCCTTTCACAATATTAATATTACTTCTGGTTCAAATAAAAGAAATATGATCCTAATCTTCAACCTGATTGTATCTTTTCTTAGTCTGGTCTGTGTTTATTTCCTTCCTTGGATATTTGATGCCTTAAGTTTACTGTTTCTCTCCTTTCCTCTCCTCTCACTGTATCTTAGTTTTGTTGATTTATGAAACTGGACCTCCCCTTTCTTTACACAAATGAGTGGGAGGAAAATGTCTTATCTGTCCCTCCCTCCGTCTCTTTCTTCCCCACATTTCTCCATCTCCCTCGTCTCTTTCCTCAGCGTCTGTGGCTGGAATTGAAAACACACTAACCATGCACCAGCACATGCACAATTAGTCTGAGACAGTAATTGATACCCTATACATCAGTCAGTAGGTTTATAATAATTTTCATCATTCATATTTAAGTGTTAGTGTCTGACTCAGAGGGAATCTAACCCCCCACATTTCACCCTTAGTAAACTGTATAATAACAGGATGCTGCAAAAAAAATAAAATTGGATGCCATATTGGTTTAGTTCATAAGGATGAACAGACATTACAATAAACCAGTGAGAGATCATCAGAAGGCAGATTTTATCTGTTAGATACTGCCAGACATTAAATTATAACAGAGATCACAACCTCCTGGTTGGCTGGGTCCTTTCTGAGTGGAGTTTTGCATTTTCTCCATGAGGCTGCATTTCTTTTTTCTTCCAGTGTTCTTTTTTTCTGACACATTTCAGATACCCATTATGCTCTCCATAATGAGTATTGCTGCTCACCATGTCCATCCTTTTATGATCACACCATGTCACAAAGCTCAGATCATCTCAAACCGATTTCTTGAACATGACTGATCAGTTCTCTAGACTCACGTTTCCTCCATAATAACCAGATCTCATTCTAGTATAGCACATTTGGGATGTAGTGGGAAAGGAGATTAACATCATCATGGAAGTGCTGTCAATATATCAGCAGCAATTGTGAATCTATGTCACAAAGAATTAAGACAGTTCTGAAAAACAAAAGGGGGTCCAACCTTGTACCAGGAAGGTGTACCTAATAAAGTGTCTGGTGAGTGTATATAATGATGTGTAGAGTGTAATGTTGAGGATCCAAAATGCAGCATAAAAGAGGCCAACTTAGCTAACTTGGTTATGGCTTTCCATGTTCGCCCTGCTTGCTAGCATCTTGCACCCCGCTGTTATGTGCTGGATCGTCTCAGGGGCATTTCTGCACAGCCTGCACCTGGGGTCTTGCCTGGTGTGCTAGACCTCAGCTTCTATGGTTCTTGTGCTTAGAGCTTGTTCCTGTGCTGCCATGATTAGTGTCTTTGTGCTGTCTGTTAGTCCAGCTTTGTCCAGCCATTGATAGGATTTTTCTATGTCAGCCACTTCTTCTATCTGCCGGTGGTACATGCTATGCAGAGGCCTGTCCTTCCATCATGGTTCCTGTTCTTCCTCCTCTTTGTTCTCGGGTTTCTTCTGCCTGAAGTACTCACTAAGCACATGATCCTTTGTTGCCACCTTCCTGATGTATTCATGGATCTTCATTGCTTTGTGTGTATGCATATATATATATGTGTGTGTGTGTGTGTGTGTGTATATATATATATATATATATATATATATATATATATATATATATACTTTTTTTTTTACTTCAGTGTGGTCCATGGTGAAAAAGTGGCTCTGTTGTTTACTTATTGATTTTCTTTTAACATTTATTCTAAATGTAATACAATTCATGATGTAAATAGATGCTGAAAGAGTGTGTTCACTTTTAGCCACACAGGAAGTTTTTTTTTTTCTTTAAGTATACAAGAAAGCCAGACTGGAGGGCAGTTGATTGTGGTTTCATGTAAGTGGCTGAGAAAAACTTGAATGAATGAAGTAAAGCCACTGGGGGGAGATCTTAATGTTCAATACGCCCCCATTAAACACAATTTTGTCACATTTCTGCACATCAGCAGTATAGAAAAAAAAGAAATATGAGTCCATACTTACAGATGATGATCCAGTAAGAGCACTACAACAAATTACAAGTGTGCAATAAGTGCGACATATGATACGATTCATTTTCAATACACTCACAAGGACCAGTAGCATTAAAGCCTTTTACATCAGGGAGATAATGTAATGCAGTGACAGCATTTGTGTGTGTGTAGTAGTATGTCATTACTTAAGTGGATCCATTATGTTTGTGGTCAGCTAATGGTAACCTAATACAATAAAAAGATACATATACACAGACACACACACATGCTGGGGACATGCAAACAAGAACACAAGCTTTCAGTCTGCATCTAACTGTAATCTTTCTCGCAAAGGAAAACTGGAAGCATTCCTGTAATAACCAAAGACACTGATATTTAAATATCTGTACACATGAGACACTATTCTGAGTGTAATATGAACAAGCAGCAGACGACTGTGTGATGGGTTCGTTACTGAAAGGGGAAACTGCAAACATCGATTCATCAAATGAGTTGCAAAGGTTTGTAAAATTAAAATAATACTTTATCATTTAAATTTGCTTTCGTCAACTGATCACTTATTTGCAGACCTCTGGCATTAAAGCTATCAATTTGTTGAAATAATCTGGATCAGTTTCAGCCCACGCTTCCTGAAGTGTCTCCCACAAATTAGATTTGTATAATAGGCAATTCTTATGTAACATATGCTCAAGCTGTTCCCACAACAGCTCAATAGGGTTAAGATGCAGTGGAGGGTCGGTCATACATTCAATACCTAACTTTTGTTCTCTTAATAGTGCCTGCATAGAAGAAAGTCACTTATTGACCATTTTAACAGTAGAAAATCATTAATTTCTGATTATTGATTCCATTAAAGACAGATCATTCATTATAATTTAGACTATTGCATGAGGCCATCAAAACAAACTTCAGCTTCCTTTTATTCTTACTGTATTTACTTAGCAAGAACGTTGGAAAAGGTGCATTTAAATATATCTGAAAATCTCCCCACATTGTTAATGCATCCCACTTTGTCACACAAACACTGTCTGTCTCACAGTTATCTAGTTATACCTGTAGAATCCCGATTTTAGATTTAGTAACATCGTCAGGTCCAAATTAAAACACTGTGATTATAAATAACTGTCTAAACCATTTAAAGCTGTGCCTAGTTGCACCTTCATTGGAGCCACATTTCACATCATGATAATAAACATGCAGGATATTTCATCAGTTCTGCAAGATAATACGGGAAGAGCATGCTATTGTGAAAACCCACATTAAGTGGAGATGAATTTTAGAGCCGGTAGTGTTTGGCTCTTAAAAACCACTCTCCAAACCACCTTGTACTTAGACCTCTAAGACCACTCACTGAAACCACTGTCTCTCCATGCTTTGACCAGTGCTGTTAACACACACTCCCAAACCACCCTGCCTGGTTGAGCGAGCATAATATGCAAAAGTGTAGGTCCTCTGCGAGTATCTTAAGAGCTTTTGTTTACATTCTGTGTTGAAAAATTACACTAAGAAACAGTGAATTTAATCATTTGTTCATGGATTTTTGTACATGTGGAATTTGTACACATGGTTTAAATGGTTGAACTCCTCTGGAGCTATCTGTTATAGTTTACTTTCAGATGAAGTTTACATGTAACTCAGTTGTCACAAACATACATTTTTTCTGTACTCTATAGACTTCTGATCAGTACTGACATATTTCTAATTTTGTTTGGTTGGTTCGATTTTGGTCCATATTGACATCACAGCATCACACAGTTGCTGCAGATTTGTCAGCTGCACATTCATGATGCAAACCTCCTGTTCCACCACATCCCAAAGGTGCTCTGATGGATTGAGATCTGGTGACTGTGGAGGCCATTTGGGTACAGTGGACGGATTATCACGTTCAAGAAACCACTGAGAGATGATGTGAGCTTGTGACACGAGAAGTTATCCTGCTGGAAGAAGCCATCAGAATATGGGCTCACTGTGGACATGAAGAAATAGACATGGTCAGCAACAGTACTCAGGTAGGCTGTGGCATAAAGGTAGTGTGTGTCTTCCACACCATCACAACCAGCAGCCTGAACCACTGATGTTATTTCAATCAAATTGTGACCCTAGTATCTGAATATCACAGCAGAAGCCGAGACTTTTCAGACCAGGGCATGTTTTTCCTATTTCTGTGACTTTGTGTGAATCACAGCATGTTTCCTGTTTTTTAGCTAACAGGCATGACAGCTGGTGTGATCTTCTGTTGCTGTAGCCCAACTGCTCTCAAGGTTTGATATATCCTGCATTTAGAGGAGCTGTTTTGCATACCTCATTTGTTTACTTTTTTGATTTTGCCTTCCTCTCAGTTCGAAGAAGTCTGGTCATTCCCCTCTTTTATCAAACGTGCTATACAATTTATCTTTCAGTCACACACAATTGTACACCACTGGCAGCAAGCCACCTTGCAACATGCCGGTCTGACCATCAGGATCAGTTTATGATCTTTCCCCAAGAACACATGAGCACCAGAACATGTGGAGAAGGGGATCAAATCACCACCTTTGCCATTAATGTTTTCCAAAACACCCAGGGACGTGATTCAAGTAAAGAAAAAAAAAAAAAAAAAACAGCAACCAGTTGAGGATTTATTGAAAATGATTCATTTATTTGTTTTGGCATGAAAACATGACATTGAAAAAGCCACACAACGAAATCCCAGTCACAGCTTTATATCTGATAACTAATACCTCCTGCAATCCTTGGCGCTATGCAACTAAAACAAATATACCCACTGGTTTGATGGAAAACCCTTCAGTATTTCCAAAGGTACACGGGTTCTTCATCAAACTATTCAAATATCATTACATGGGTTTTTAGAGTCAGCCACAAGATGTGTGTGTACTCATAAAACGAACCACGAAGAAGAAACAAATACAACTCAAATCTGTTAATTAGTCTGTCAGTGTGGTATCAACAGAGAGAGTATAAACGCTTGGTCCTTGGTATGTATGTACGAAGTGGAAAAGTGTGTGTGTTCAGTCAGACTCCTCCTCTGAGCTTGCAGGTGTGGAGACTGCCTCTTCTTCCTCATCTTCATCTGATTCCTGCTTTAAAAGACAATAAAACCCAAAAAGAATTGTTTACACCAAGAAGATGTTTATAATATGAGCTCATGTCAGAACACGATGGGTTGCTGCAGTCCAAATGAAACAGTTTCACTATGTTTACATCAGCATTTTCCATTTAATTAGTGAATAAAATTTGTCAGATTGCACTTTGTGTCTGTTATCCAGATGTGAATATATCACATTTCTTCACAGGTAAACTCAAACTGTAGGCAAGAACTTAGGTAAACAGGAAAAGGCAAGTTTTCCTATGCCACCTCATCCCCCTGTCACAAATATATTTTAACAGGAACCATAAATATAAATACAGACATAAACACATTGGCTCTCTTAATATGTCTTTCCCTTTTTCTTTTTTTTACCCGCCATCTGTTTCAGTTACAGGATTTCCCTGGAACACTTTTTCCTGCAGCTGTCCCTCAATCAGCTAACAGGATTTTAAAGGCTTCTCCTCCTAAAGAAAATGTCTAGTTCTCACTGAGCAGTCATCAGTGTTTTGAATTGCAGAAAAGATTTTGCTGCATAAAAGACAATCATGTCAGTCATACTGCACTTTTTGATTATTCTGCCAGGTTAAAAGGATAAAAGAAAATAAAAGCCACAACTATTTGCCCTCTACGTCATTCAGTAAGAAACGGAGTCAAGGAATCATATGTCAATGGTTACAGCGGCTGCATGTCTGATAATAGCATTTACAGTTACTGGATTTACCTTCTTCCTCTTGGACTTGCTCTTGTGGTCAGAGTCTGACGAGCTCTCCTCGCTGGTCTCGATAAACTCTCGGCTCTTGAAGCTGTCATTGCCTCCCCGATCCCTATCCTTATCTCCTCCGGCAGACTTCCTTTTCTTCTCGTCATTTTTGCCTGCAGATTTTTTACTCTCCCTAATGAGTAAAGGGTGCATAGAACATATATCACATATTTAGATATGACTAGCTGTATCAAGACTAAACAAAATAAAATAATAATAATAATAAGACACGGCTGAGTTGCAGGCCTTACTTCTTGGGACTGGAAGTTCCTCCGCCGCTCTCTTTGTACTCTTTCTTTGCTTTATCATATTGTTTTTTCGCCTCGCCGGCCTTTGATTCCCACTCCTAGAGGAAACAGAAGTGGGAGATTTTAGGGGTTATCCATAAATTAAACAACATTAGACACAAAGACAAGACTCTTTATCAGTGTTTGGGTTTAATCAAACACTTTTATGCACATTTCTTGAGAGGCTTCACAAGTTAAAACTTTGACATTAATATTGTTTCATTGCCTTGCATTAAGACAAACAGGTACAAAATGATATGCTACAAACACTTTTTACAGCTCTCCTGCTGTATGCATGTTTTTTTTTCTTTGTAATGCCAGAGGCAGCCTTCTTAAAACTTAAACTAATGTAAACTTGCTGCAGATTTACAATTATCTGCAACAGGTCCATCATAAGCAACTATGCTGACACTGTCAGATTATTCACATTTAATTCAAGTATGAACAGAAATATCCTGACATATGTAATAAAAATGCCACAAATGCAACTTGGCACTTATTTTCCCTTATACATGGTAACTGGGTCAAATCCAGGTCAGGTCATGTTCTTGCCAAACTTGAACAAACCACTCTGTAGTTTGTTTGGAATTGTGTCTGTTTTAAACCATTATTTTAATGATGTATCAGAATAGAAGTGTAGAGATTCGCAGATTATATGGAAGATGTTGCACCAGTCTGATAAGGGAGGGAAGGGGGGAACTCATTTCCTTTCTTCCAGTTTTGATTTCTCCTCCTCTATCAGTGCTGATATGGAGGATTTTTGTCTGCATGGTGACACCTATCGTTCAGGAGAGTACTGTAACAAGTACTCACACGCTCAGCACTGGTATAAATGGTACAGGGCTGTGGAAATGTCACTGTTAGTCACCAATGCAATGAGCTTGCAGTTTGTGTTTTCCCACTTAGGGTGGTGTCCTTTATTGATTTTTCTTTTGCATGTGTTTATTCTGGTACAGCAGCAGATGCATAATTAGGCAGACAATAGGTGTGTTTTGTTCATATCTAGTGTTAAACTATTTTTTATAGAGTAAAAAATAAAAAAACTAAAGCAATTTCTCACTCTTCATCCTCACCTGCTTCTCGTCTTTGCTCAGCTGTCTCCACATCTCTCCAGCCTTCTTAGAGATCTCTGTGATGGAGATGCCGGGGTTCTCCGACTTGATTCGCTCGCGGCTGGAGTTGAGCCAAAGCATGTAGGCACTCATCGGCCTCTTGGGTCCACCAGAATCCTTCTGCTTCTTCTGCTCACATTGGAGAAAATAAAGAACTGAGTAAGGAAATGTTTGAAATCATATGACTTGATGTCTATTTGTTTGAGATGTTTGGTGGCTGAATAAATATATCTTTTTTCAAGCCTGTCTCTCACCTCTTTGCGTGGCTTTCTCTCTTTTTTCTCCTTTACCACTTTGGCTTTTTTGGCCTTTTTCTTCTTTGCACTCTCATCTTCGCTCTCATCTCCTCCTTCACTGCTGTCACTCGCTGAGGCATTGCTGTCATACCTGATTGATGAAAGAGGCGTCAGTTATGTTAGTAACATTAGCTGGGTGAAATAAGCCAAAGAGAAGGATAACGCTGGCAGAAATACAAGTTTGTGTCATTATCAGTCACTTACTCTTCTGCAATTTCTTCGTCTTCCTCTCCGGGGTTGAAAGACTCATCTGAAGATAAACAAGAAAAATTCAATCAAACTTGCTAATCTTCTCAGTATGCACTCTACCTCTGTCATAAAGACCTTTACTCACCACTTTCACCATCTGATTCGTCGCTGTCATTGCCCTCCTCCCTGATCTTGCCCTCAGCCTTCATTCTCTCCAAGTAGGCGTCGTGTTGGTCATCGTCCGAGTCGCTGTACTCGTCAATGTTGCCCTTCATGCCCTGGAAATACACTGCAGGGTCAAAAACAAAACAAAAAACACACAAAGCAACAGAACAACAGTACCCACAAGCTACTACCTACTCAGAGATAAAATTAACCACCCTTTTCCTTGATGATTAATTGGTTAGCCAATAAAATGAGAAAAAACCAAACAAAAAACAAGATCCCACTCAATATTACAAATGTTCCAACTGCTTGTTTTTTCCCCCCAACAATTTTAAAAGCCCCAAGATATTTAATTTACAGTGATATTAAATCAGTCAGACAGAAAAAGTGCAACTCAACACATCACTTTTGGAATTTCTGCTAAATAAAGTACTTTAATTATCAAAAGTCGTTTTAGTTGATCACATTTCTGTCAAACTGAAGATAATGCAGGTTTAAAGGTTTAATCTAAAGGGATAGCTACCTTATTAGTGATAAGAAATAAGAAAGCATCTTTGCTAAACAAAATGATGAATTTTTAAGCAAACTTTTGTGCCTCTCTTTTCTAGACTGCATAAAACAAGGATGTAGCTTCTGGGTTGGAAAAATGAAGCTAATGCAGAAATGCCTAAAAACCTGCATTATATGGTGATGGCTGTGGTTACAAAAAACGATTTCCAGTCCTACAGAAGTCTACGGGAAAACCACTTTCTGACTTGACCTCGTGAGTTTATGACCTCAGTCACCAGGTCACACTATGCTTCAAAATGGAGGATTATCTGTGGTATGAAACCACACAGTCATTTGCTAACAAGGCTAATGGGTTTCTGGTTATGTATTTATATGAGATGGTCTGAAAGGATTAACATAAGCCAAGACCATTGGACATTGTGAGACTACAAGTCAAGCATAAGACCACATAATATTATGTGGAGTTGTTACATTGTGAAATCCTGGAAACATGGTTCTCCATTTTTATCCCATTCAGATTAACATCTTCCTTATGCAAAAATAAAAAAAGGACTTTACAGCTTGAAGCTATGTTGTAATGACATCCGGGAAAAAGAAAGTCAAACTATTTTCCGCTTCTCCTACATGGTCATCTCCATCAAGTCCACCAGTCGACGGACAAACATGAAGGCTGCTACTCAAACACCAAGAGGAAATGAAGAGGAGCTCCATTCATTTTCATTGACCTCTGCTGACCCCATTACCACGGAAACAGATGGGACGGCCTTGTTGAAAGCAGCTCATATATGTCAAAGAACATTATGTGTAATGCAATCAGCGCTGCCGATGTAAGGCAGCAGTTGTAATGACAACCGTGTCGAGTGTTAAAGCACACCAAAAGCCCCCAGGCCACACATTAGTCAACATGATGCAAACACGCACTCGCACGCACCCCTCGCACACACCCCACACACGCACACACTCAAAGAGGTATCGGTCAGAAGCTCCCTCATCTCCATGTCCCATGATTAGTCATAAATCACTATCAGGTTCAACACCAACCATATTGGTAATATCAAACCAAATCAAGATCAATGGCCACAATCCTCAGAACACGCACACACGCCAACAACACGCCATGCAAGCAGGAAATCACTCCAGACCAATAAAAATCAAGTGCCTAATCCACACGACACCCATGACCATACCCACCTTTTTCTACATGTGTACAAGGACAAACACAGAGGAGAAGGGCAACAAGTATCAATATCGGGGATAGAAATCTGTCAAAATGTAATATCTGTACAAACTGGGAGGTGTTTCAGTGACTTGTGCATTACCTCTTTGAAGCCTCTGTTCTTGATGTTGAGCTTCTTGGCATTAACAAAGTCAAAAAGTTTGCCATACTCCTCTCTAGAAGGCAAAGAGACAAAGCAGAGGTTATTTATTTTGGGGAAGAAAATAATTGCACACAGGTGCTACTTTTCCACTGCCAAGGTGCCAGTGCTCGTGCCAGTGCTGGTTTCAATGAACCGGTGAAACGCTTAAGAACAGGCCTGTGTTTCCACCACGCTTTGTGAACTGTTCCTTTACGTATGAGTGTGGGTGGGTCCTCGTCTGGACACGGAAGCCGAAGGGCACAACCGTGGGAGAACACACTCACCCTTTCTTGTGCTGCAAACACATTTTATGGTCCAAACCAAACTACTGCAGCATCTGTGTGCAGCACAGAGGGAAACACAGACAGCGATTCTGAGCAAGACGACAAGTACGCACTTAGCATCCTTTTATCCGTGATATGAACTGATACAAAGCAGCAAGTTCAACCCAATTCACAGCTGTGAAAATCGCATTGCTTTTCTCATGTAATACACACCATGCAGTGAAACAGTAGTAGAAAACTGTACATTGAGACGGCAGAGTCACGCCCTTCTGCCACTTTTGTCACACGCTCTTGGTTTGAGACCAGCTAGCTTGAGGGGCTGGAGTTGAACCCATTTTTTGGCCAAGCACCGACTGCATTTGCGGTGGAAAAACCGCTAAATGGTTCAAATGCTGGCACCAGCACCCTGTCAGTGGAAAAGAGGCCAGCTTACCACAATAAGTAACCTAACCACCTACACTGTTGGAATGTTTAACAAGCCTCAATTCAGCATCTAATGCTGTATGCTTTTACCAGTTCTTTAAAGAATAGTGCTTCAAATACAGACTCTACTCAGGTGTGTCACCAGTGTGTGTTGCCAACTCAGCCTCTGCAGAGTGGATCTTGTCCCACAGTGGAACAGACTCTGCCTCCACAGTTTTGACTGCAGCGGCATAAAAAGCTCACCGAGGCTGCTGAGAAGAACACGGACTATTGTGGCTAAGCACAGTCCAAAATGGCAACGTTGTGCCGATGGAAAATGATGTTGGTGATCAATGACTGACCGGTAAAGTCAACTGTTTGCTCTTTTCCACCACTGATACATTAAATTAACATATTACGATATTAATAATACACTCAATCTGCCTCACTATCATTTCATGTTGCATCTCCACATATAACTGACATTTACAACATAGACATGTCATTGACAATCCCACATGGGGACAATCAGACTATGGAGAAGATCAGCCAACCCTGAAAATCCATCCATGGGGCATGGGACATGCTCTCATTTATTTATGAGAAGTATTTAATAATTTTAAAGGAATGGATGAGCTTCCTTTCACTGAAAACCTGCAGAGCATCCTGAATACAAAAAAAAAAAAAAAAAAATCAAAAGGGCATGCTGTTAGCAAGATGCAAATTTCTGAGCAAGTGAAATCTCCCCGTTTCAGAAGACACTTTAGCCAGGTTTCTGCAACAGCACGCTGAGCTTGAGTCTCGGAGCAGATAGCATAAAATGAAATCAAAGTCTGACAACTCTAATCCGGATGATGACTTTAGTGCTTGGCGGTATTATGTTACATCAGTGGTGATAAGATGGAGAAGTTGAATCAGCAGAGTGGTAAACGCAAACAACCAGAAGTTAAAGTGGATTTACTCTCCTCCTCTAAAGTGAGTTATTATAAGAAGAAGAAGAAAAAGAGTATGATGAGTGAAAAATCACATTAGACTTATATATGAATGCATATCCCCCTAAACTTACATTCAAATGTGAAAAAAACTGCATGAAACAAGGATAGCTCTGCTCCTGTTAACAAAAGCATTACAGATATTCCTGAATTAAGACTTTGTGTGCAGTGGCCTCACCTCTCAATGCTGCTAAAAGTGTACTGGTTTCCCTGCTTGGTCTCAATCTCAAAGTCAAAAGAACGTGTTGTGGTGGTGCCTCTAGCGAAGTTGACACAGGATATCTCTTCAAAGCGCAAGTGAACAGGGGGCTTGTGTACGTAGATGAAACCCCTTTCCAGAGGATAGAGGAGGCCTGAGGATGCCTTGTAAGAGCAGGTGATGCACTGAGCTCCTGAGTGCCTGAGGAGGAAGAAATGAGAGAAAGAGTGAGACAGGCACACTCAATTTTGTTTTTGTTTTTTAAAAAAAGAAGCTTTTTTTGTTGTTGTATTTTTTTAAATATGAGTGTATGAGATGCCTACCCTTGGAAGTTTCCAGGTACTGTGATTTTACGGTTGACCAGGGCCTTCATCACCCTGCTGACCATCTCATAAAGAGATCCTGACATGAACTTACTGAGTTTGCCCTCAAAACGACGCTCCACATCTTCTCTGTTACACACAGAAGAAAGAACAGAGTTTAAGCTGTAAAATTAAGTTTTGGGGGAGTTTTTAAACAATGCAAAGAACAGAACTTATTAGAGATGTTACTGCAGAGGCATGAAAATTACTCAGACCTTTAGTTCCCCCTAGTGGTCACATGCTTCACAACATTAAAAAAGTATGTAGCAATCAGACACAAGCACATTAGTCAAAATGAACTCTTTAGCCAATCTGTAAAATAATTCATTTTGCACTTGTGCTATATGCACTCACTCGCTCATGTTGAGGGTGAGGTTGATATCTTCTTCCTTGGAGAAGAGCAGAATGAGAAAGTGATAACGTGTCTGACCCTGCTTGATAGGAGGATCCAGACTGATCTATAAAGAAAACACAAAAATGACAAAGAGGAAGAAGATCAGAAAATCTGAAAATTTAATGTGAACAACAACAAAAGTCATACGGCAAAGTCCACACACCACAAAGAACATCTGCCTCTGATCCTTGTGTGGCAGCAGGAAAAGACGGAGGACGGTGGTGTAGGGAATCTTGTAGTCGAATGTTTTACCATGCAGGTGAAGAAATGTCGGGTAGATACGGATGTCATATCTGAAGAAAGGGAAAAGGTTAATCCAGTTAATTTTCCAAACTAATGTGGATCTTAAATAATACAAATGTATTTTAAGGATGTGACCAATAACACTGCCATTTAACTACAAGTGCAGCTTCATGAAAATGCAACATTTATGTAATCTTTTCTAACAACTGAGGTATGCAGAAGAGCATCTCTGAACTCCCAAAACATCGAACCTTGGAGTAGAAGACCACACCAGGTGCCACTCCTATCAGCTAAGAACAAAATTGGACAGCAGAAGATTGAAAAAACATTGCCTGGT